>JANAVB010009999.1:8200854-8203941 GCA_029216955.1 Iris pallida
CTTGACCCTCCTCACCTCCTGAAGTGTCTAGGTTCTCTTAAGCCACTTCCTCAGTACGAAGGGAAGGTTTAGTAGAGGGATCCTTAGCGGTGCCTTCAGTATCTTCAACCGTTTGGCCCATCGTGGATGTAGGTTTCGGAGTCATGCCTTTGGCTGTCGCAAGACCGATCCTGGGTATAACGATGGGCTCGTCCACAGTTGGCTCCATGAAAGTTTCTCGCTGATGTTAAGCCATCAACTCCGCGAAGTCATAAGTCTCATACTCGAAAGGGGAAGGAGGAGAAACATCTTCCAAGTCAGCAGCCTCAGTAGCTGCAGTCATCGGATTCTCCTCTGGAATACGAGTCTCCTTGGTCCTTGCAATCGTAGGCACCTCGACAACCGAAGGACCTTCGGCAGGCAGGAAGGGATAGTAACTCTAACCGTCGGACGCAGTGGCTCCCGAAAGGGCGCCCAAGGGGCAGGCTCCTCAGGAAGTTCCCTGAGTATCTCCGACCATCCAGACATCCTCTTCGCTTGCATAAGCAAAATAATAATAAGCATAAAGTCTGGGATGAAAACTAAAATAAAAAGACCGAGGTATACCTGTGAAGAAGATTTAACAGACGGAGTATTCTACCACGACGAAGACCGTCACATGGATCCGTACTGCTTGGGTACACCCCGCTCTATTGGTAGGAGGAGAACTCACCTCCGAAGGAGCCCGATGTTTCTACGAGGTATTCAAGGGTGCTGCATCCTCTCTCTTTTCTCGAGAAGTACTAGAACCTTCCAAGGGTCTACCACCCGATGACGTAAGCTCTTGGAGATATGCGAGGGCCGACTGGGGCACATCCAACTTCGTCCCCTCAATCAGACTCTATCTCGATCATAGCCCGAGTTATTCGCCAAGTAGTGAAACTTTACGACAGAATACAAGATATGGGTCTCTCTGTGCATTACAAAAATCGTAAATATTGCCCCAGTGCATCCGGTATTGTAATAGAACCACGCACGGGCACCATTTAGTAGACTGCCCTCAACCAAAATAAAAGCTTGGGTTGTTCATCATCGTTTGGCTATAACCGAACTGTAGCATAAAATCGACTCGGCAGATAGGGCTCCAGATACACCCGATTTGATTCCGGTACCCTAAGTATGAGGGACAAATGGAATGCAGCCAATGGAAAGCATCAAAAGTCAAACCGCTTTCCTCGTCGCCCTGGTCTACTAGCTCATCGTCTGCGAGATAACCCCTATAAGAGGGCAAAACCCTGTTGAAATCATAGCTATCTAGGCGGCCTAACGTCCACCTATAGATGGGGACGCCCTGGTGAAGCCATTTTGCCCGGTGATAGTTGTGAAGCATCGCATCCCCCTCCTCACAACTATCAATGGTGTCAGGGGCTATCAAAACTGGGCGGGTAATACCAACCAAGCCGTCAAATAGTGGTAAGGGAGTTCAACCCGAGGGAATCCACTGTCTCCCTTACGATGCTCTATTATTTTCCTTGAGAGCTCCCGCAGGTCTCGTAGGGTATTACACACCATAGCTGGGAGCAAAGCCAACGAATGACCAAGACTAGCTTCATAGCCGACATAATGAGTTCTCGATTGATCCTTCTTACGGATCTAGAGCCTCCAGGAACTACGACTTTCCGCAGCCATATTATCAAAAGCAGCCAGCGCCGCTTTCGGGCTCAAAGCAGTCAAGTTCTGACAAAATAGTTATGAATGATGGAAGTGGGTTTTCCCTCAGCATCTATGGAAGGGGCTAACACCTTTGCCTTTATCATTATGGTCTCCACTTCGTCAGTGTTGTACGCCTTACGCATGGTAAAGTGGACCTTCCCCGGCTCCGATGGATCTTGTGTGAAGATATAGTCCTTCCAAGCAGAAATGTGGGGATGAGTCTTCGCAGAGTCCTGGCATATACATACCTGATGATGGCAAAGTAGTTCTTTGTATACTGCCATCATTTCAGGGTACTGTGTTCTCCAGTCCCAAAAACTCCTCTTTGCTAGGAGTATATTCCTCACATGGCTCTTCACCCCAAGGTATCCTTGAGATGGCATACATCTCACGGAGGGCCTGCCCATCTCTCCATACAGAGTATAGAAAGTCCCGATGTGGTGATTATACATCTCCAGTAAAGTCACGAACAGGGGCTGATTGATCTCTATGCCATATTTAGTAGCCCTTATGGCACGACGCAAACCGGTACCTTTCAGCTATGTTTGGAATCTACCCAATACCCTTTGGATTAATTCGTGCCATTTAGTCTCAGGATGGATCCAACATTCGACCCGGAAGGCTCCTTTCGGATATGTGCATCCCGTCTCTAGAAGTCGATTGGCAAAAAGAGAAGCCCCGAACGGATAGACATCCGGGGAAAATCGCTAAGCAGATGGCCGGAGATTAGCACCCGCAAAGTGTCGATGGACTATCACGTATACTCTTGAAAGTATCTTTCCATAAGTCACTTTTCGGCAAAGCAAAAGAAAACTGAGAGCGAAAGGTACCGATCGATGATGGAACATGCAAGGCGAGGCCATCATTCTCAAAGTACTAATCCTCCTTTATCTTCAGAAGGTCGGTCTCTTTCAAAATCACCTGGTCACCGAAGAGGATTCGAGGCTTTAGCATCTCAATGTCATCAGAGAGAAAAGACAACTTGCCTTGGTTCATCATACGACGGAAGTATGAGTGCTGTTGATTACGTATCTTAGCTAGCCATCCTTTCAGTTGGTCTCGGGTGATCAACTTCTTGGCAAGATTAACAAGATCTTCATCGATATTTATGTCAAGTGTGCAGATCTATGAGTCAAAGAGGACATCGTCAATAAGAGGCATAGCCACGAAAAACTATACATGGACAAAATAAGAGTCAGGAAAACACAAGTATTTTTTCGCACGAAGTAAAATGTGCAAGTTCTTTGGTGGTACAAGTATGCGTCACTCGAAACATCTGCACAAGCATTACATATGTTGCACTGCACGTCAGGAGAAAAGCATCTGCACAAGCTCTACGTAAGTTGCACTGCGAGTCAGCAAACAAGAATCCATGCAGTCATGTGGTACCATGCGTCAGCAAGAAAGCACAGCACA
>JANAVB010009999.1:8531376-8676926 GCA_029216955.1 Iris pallida
AAATAAATTATTATATTTTTAATATTGCATACAAACTATTTAGAAATCATTTAAAATTTATTTCATGATCAAAATAACTTCCATATTGATAAATCAACGTTATTAGAACCTGTTTAACCAGAATAAAATAACTTTAAATTATGAAATAAGTGGTAAACAATTATCTAAAATGACAAATATTCATGATCATGAGTCGAGGATCAATAATATGGAGCATTGGTTGCACACAAAAATATGTTTGGTCTCACAAGATGGTAATATCATTAGTCTATTTTACAGCAAAATTTAGTCCTTCCAAGATCGAATGATTCAAGCATTAAAATAGAAAATTATGAAAAACTTATTGGACGGAATTGTAGGTAATCGAGGCCATTTCATATATAATCAATGGTAAAAGAGAAGTTATATAGTCCAAATCTGTTCCACAATGAACAGTGTTGATTCTGGACGCACTTTGGTAAAACATGTGTCCCGACCAATCTAGAAAGAATTTTGACATAAAATTTTTATGAATGTAGTAGTCACATTAGGGAACACAGTAATTTTGGTGCCACAAAGTTTTGATGTCTAGAAGTGGTGAAAACATAGTTACAACTTGGCATACCTGTTGTGTCTCACAAATTTGATCAATTTGTGTTGTGCTGACTTCGACGCCTTGTACCGATGTCCGTATTGGCCCATTGGTTATGGTCGAACCTGATTTTGATAATTGATCTAATCTTGTCTTGATATAAGGGCTACTTGGACGAAGTGCTACAACTGCTACTGCTACCGTTCAAGACTTGGAGTCGTGTTTGTTCTTGCATCTGTATTTTCATTTATTCCATGTATTTTTCATACTTTATTCAGTCTAGGAAATACAATACACCGAGTTGTAATGGAAAATAGGCTACCCAAAAAATATTTTCAAAAATACATATTTATTTTTAAAACTAGGCCAACACCAAAAATCCAATTCCTAACTACTTGAACATTCGAAAGCCCAAGGCTAAAACTTGAGTTCAAAACCCGAAATCAGCATTCGAGTAATCGGTTAGGTCAAAGGATGTGGTTTGGATACCATAAGCCAATAAAAAAGTACATTTAAATTATCAAAAGATACGCTTAACTGCACACAGGTGTGATTCCTTAGGGTTAGCTTGAAATCTTGCAAACAATCAAACACTAAACATTATATCAGGGCGAGCAGTTAAATAAAGTAAACTATCAATCAATCCTTGATACTTACTTATGTCGACTGGTTTGCCTTGTTCATCTATATCAAGCTTGGTTGAAGTTCCCATTGGAGTGCCAAGAGGTTTGACGGATTCCAGATTGAACTTATTTACCAAATCTTTTTGTACTTAGCTTGATTGATGAACGTCCCATTGTTGGTTTGTTTGATTTAATCTAAGGAAGAATTTGAGTTCTCCCATCATGTTCATCTCAAACTAATTCTGCATACACTTAGAGAATTCTTGACAGAGAGATTCATCAGTAGATCCAAAGAAATATCACCAATGTATATCTGAATTAAAAGTAAATTACCTTAAAAGACTTTATAAAAAATGTAGTATCAACCTTGCCTTTTGAAAAACCATTATCCAGTAGAAAAGAGTCGTACCAAGCATAAGGGGCTTATTTCAAACCTTATAAGGCTTTCTTCAAAATAAATAATAATCAGGGTTTTTGAAAGCAGTGAAACCTGGAGGTTGAGCTACATAGACTTCTTCTTTTATAAAACAACCATTAAGAAATGCGCTATTTACATTATTTAAAAAGTTTAAAGTTATGAAAATATGCAAATGCATATAACATGCGAATGGATTCTAATCTCACAATTGGGACATAGGTCATCACAGTCGATACCTTCCTCTTGGTTGTATCCTTGAGCTACGAGTCGAGCCTTGTTACGAGTGACTAAACCATTCTCATTTAATTAATTTCGGAATACGAAGTGGGTGCCAATGACCGGACGATCAATGGGCTTGGGAACAAGTTCTCAAACTTGATTCCGTTCAAATTAGTTTAATTTCTCTTGCATACATCTAACCAGTAATTATCACTACATGCTTCATCAATAGTCTTAGGTTCTAGTTGTGAAATTATTGCAACACAAGAAGCAATATCTCTGGTCGAGGAATGAGTACTTATACCCTTGGTGATCTAACTATTCCCAAGTCCTTGGTGTGGTCAGCCATAAACTTTATCTTTTTTAGCAGACTCTCAAGGTAGTTGGTTTCAATTTTAGGTTCTGTAGGTGCCTTGCTTAGTGTATTGATGTCTTCATCATCATCATCGCCGATCATCTGTTGATTTAACTCATCAAAAGTGACGTTTATTTATTATTCGATGATCATTGTCCTTTTGTTGAAGACTCGTACACTTTTCTTTTTGACACATAACCTAAAAGATACCTTCATCGGCCTTTTCATCAAATTTACCCAGATTATCTTTAGTATTTAGATTTTGAAATAAGAAATTATGGGTGTTCTATCAAACCATAACTCATAGGGAGTCTTCTTCGATTTATGTCAAATTAGAACCCAATTGAGAACATAACAAGTTGTATTGACAGCTTCTGCCCAAAAATATTTGGGCAGACTAAATGGTTTAACATTACCCTGGCCATTTCAGATGGAGTTCTATTCCTACGTTCCACAACTCCATTTTGTTGTAGAGTTCTAGGAAAAGAGAACTCGTGTAAATATCTATGTGTCATAGAATTTCTCAAACTCTGTATTCTTGAATTTGCCGTCATGATCACTTCGAATATGAATTATCATGAATCCTTTCTCATTTTGGAATTTCTTGTAAAATGAGACGAATTTAGATAGTGCATCATTCTTGCGTGCGAGAAAGTATACCCACGTGTATCTAGAAAAGTCATCTACTATTACAAATGCATATAACTTACCACCTAGGCTAGCAATTCTACTAGGCCCAAATAAATCCATATGCAGTAATTGTAGAGTATAGAGGTCTAGTGGTACTTGCATCGTTCTTGGACTTAAATGTGGATCGGGTAGCTTTGTTCTTTTCACATTCACTACATACCGTATCCTTCTTGAAAACAATTTTCAGTAAGCCTTGTACCAGTTTCTTCTTTGATAAACTTGAAATTGTATCTATGTTTGCATGACCGATTCTCATGTGCCATAGTTGACTTTCATCGTTCTTGGCTAGTAAGCATCTACCTTCTTTTTTAGCATATTCCAACAAATAAAAAACATATATATTATCTTCCCTAATACCTTTAAAGATAGTACTACCAATTAAACTATCACCTATAATACATTTTTCTTTGACAAAGTTAATACCATAACTATTGTCAGCTAAATGGCTTATACTGAGTAGGTAATGTTTTAACTCAGTTACTAGACATAATCTTTAATCACATGGTTATGAGCCTTACCAATATTGTCGATACCAAATAAATACCCTTTAAAGTTATTACCGAACGAGACATATCCTTCTTTCTTCTTTGACAGTATTGCGAATAGAGAAGCATCACCAGTCATGTGTCATGAGCTATCGCAATCGAGAATCCACTTGCTTCTAGCATGAGTACGGTGTTCCACCTACAAAAAAATTTGCAGATAAAACTTTTGGTACCTATTTCTTGTAGGGTCCGGATATGTTATTCTTTGGTATCCATACACATATATTCAAATCAACTAGCGTTCTTACTCTACATGCAGGAGAGATATGACTAATGGTGCCACAATAGGGACATCTAGCATGATGAGTGTTAGGTGCAGCATGTTGTGCATGATTGGTAGGTATTGGTTTTCTAGTTGTATACTTGTAGTAGAATGCATGTCGATTAGTCTTCTTGGGCAAAGGTTTGGCTATGTTTGGTCTGACAGTATTGGGTTTGACTGTGTTCCGATGTTTCGGTAATTGACATATGTTAGGGTTGGAAGCAGCAACTTCAGGCTGTTTTCCTAGCCTAATTTTTAACTTTTTGGAGGTGTCATAAAGTGTATTGTAGTCAGCAGTGAGTGCATCATTTCTGACTAGTGCATACTGATGGCTCTTCTTCTCTTTAAGTATGTCTTCCTCAAGTTTAGCAATAGTCTTATCTTTTTCTTCGGATAATCGTGTAGTTGCGTATAATTACAAATTGACAGAAGAAAGCTCACTTATCTTACTAGGATTTACATTACTTCTAATCTCAGCTAGTAAGTTGGTAAGTCTTCCTAATTCACCTTTGTACTCTTTTAGTACCTTTTAGAGTTTTGATACTTGCTAAGCAGCTTTTTGTGGTCATTTAAGAGGTCACTAAAGGCTTCACCTAATTGCTCAAAGATAAAATCATCATATGTATCAAACAGAGAATTTGAGTTTACCTGATCATATGCCATCAAGCATACATTTGCAGCATCGTCTAATAGTTTATCTTCTGAGTCGCTGGTGTTGGCAAATCTTCTAGAAGTAGATTTCTTCAAGCAACTATTTTCATATTTATTGCCTTTCTTGGTTGACGATGATGCTATCAGATAGTCCTTCTCGATGTGTCATTTCTTCTTGCAACCGTAGCAAATTAGATCTTCTTTATTGTTGCTATTGTGTTCCTTTGTTCTTTGGTTGAATCTCATGAAGTTCTTGAACTTCTTCACTAGGCGAGCTTGATCCTGAGTGTCGGAGTCACTATCGTCAGAATCTTCTTCGACAGTCATTTTGTGTTGAGCTTTGAGGGTAATTGATTTCTCCTTTCGTGCAGCGTCTTCAAAGCCTTAAAGTTCCAGCTCGTGAGTGAGAAGCTTTCCCATGAGAATTTCACGAGACATGGTAGTGAGGTCATTTTCTTCAATAATTGTTGTTGCCTTCGGAATCTAGTTCTTTATGAGAGCTCGCAGCCGCTTGCGAATCTTCTTATGATTATTGTATTCCTTGCCTAAGGAGGACAAAGGATTACAATATCCAGAAATCTTGTGAACATTTGTGTAACGGATTCGTTTGGCTTCATCTTGAATGCCTCATACTCTTGAGTAAGTCTACTGATCTTAGATTCCATGACTTGCGTCGTGCCTTCATGTGTAACTTCGAAAAGTTTCTACACTTTATCGGATGTTGTGCATGTAGACACCCTGGTGAATTTAGTCTTGTCTAAAGCACAGAATAAAGCATTAATAGAACATACGTCAAGACTGACCTCTTTTTTTTCAAAGTCAGCGTACTTGTCATGTGTTTTTTCAATCAATTCTTCGTCAATAAGAACATGGGAAGGCTTTTTATAGCCATCAACTACAATGGACCATAGGTCAAAATCTAGAGATTTTAAGAAAAAATTCATACGTGTTTTCCAGTAAGTGTAGTTAGTACCATCAAACAGTGGATGTCTGTTTGTGGCTTAGCCTTCACTTATGAATTTCATAGTTTCCATATGTGATATAGTGATATATGTAACAACAGTTATATAAAGAAAATAATAACGATGTTACCTCACTTTACCTGTATAACCCGTTCTGATACCAATTATAAGATCGAAATCTAAAGCAATATACGCTAGAGGGGGTGGATAGAGTAGGCAGCAGAATATTAGCTATTAAAAAATGTTAGTAGCAAGATAACAGAAATATATCACAGATATGAAAATATAAAAGTAAAGGGCAGATAGCAAATACAAACACATCGATGTATACTGGTCTCCCTTTTGTAAGGACTAATCCAGTCAAGAGAACTCTATCTCCCGGTTGAAATCCACTATGGAAAACTGCAAGTTATCATACGAAGTCCTTGTAACTTCTACAAATATGAGCTAAGCACTTGACCAACTTCAATTGTGAAGTGTCTTACTTTTTGTCAAGTCTCTTGATTACAATCACTCTGAACTTCTAGACTGTACTGCACTAGCAAATTGATTGGAGGATTGTAACTGGCTAGGGATTTGAAAATGAAAGCTTAGAAGGCTTTGGAAGAATGTAGTAAGCTTAGAGAGAAGAGATAAGAAAGTGAATTAGTGTTTTGAAATGGTTGAAATTCTTCTCTATTTATAGGATTTCCAAAGGAAGAATTCAGGCAAAATTCGGCAGAATTCTTTGATAGAATCTCGGCAAATAGCCATTACATCCGTAACTGCGGGAAGACTGGGTTCAAAATGTAACATTCCACCAACCGAACTCGGGCCAAATTCGGAAAGAATTTGCCCAGAGTTCTGTTGATACAGAATGGGTGATTTTGGGTTTTGAAACTCAGGTTTGGGCTTCGGGCTTTTGAATGTACAAGCAGTTAGGAATTGGGTTTTTGGTGTTGGGCTAGTTTTAAAAACAAATGGGTATTTTGGAAAATATTTTTGGGTAGCCTATTTGCCAATACGACTCGGTGTACATTGTATTTTCTAGACTCAATAATGTATGAAAAATACATTAAATAAATAAAAATACAGATGCAATGACAAACATGACTCCAAGTCTTTAACAGTAGCAGTAGCAGTTGTAGCAGTTTGTCTAAGTAGCCCTTATATCGAGACAGGGTTAATCAATTATTAAAATCGAGTACAACCATGACCAATGGGCCAGTAATCTCCCCCTTTTTGATAATTGACAAATCTTGACCGATATAACATCCTAATCTTGATTTGAAAAAAAATCAAAATATTCTTCTTCATTTGGAACTGTCTTCTTTTGATAAAAGTTAACCTGAAAAAGATGTTAGATCATTTTCTCCCCCGTTGTCACTTAGCAAAATAATTGTAAAGAGATAAGCACATCCACAATTCATGCATAAGTAACAAATATTGAAAAAACGTAGAGATAATATACAAAAAAATAAAAAGATTTCACAGACACTTTTTATGAGTAAAGCAGTAGCTAAAAATTAATGCTAGCATAATTGCATACCAAAAGGAGATAAAAAAATTACTAAGAGTTTGGCACACATCAATTGTCACGACCCGCACCCACTTTTCCGGATACGAGACGTATCCAAGCCAGCCTACGCCGCAGAGTCGGCGGTAGAACGCTGTCAAGCCCGCAAGAAATAAATGCTCAAAATCATAAAATATAATATTTGCTGCTCATTCACATTTCTAAGTTTATTACAACATTTACAAGATTTACATTTAAAGGAAAATACAAAGTTCTCACAATTAATGAAAATGACAACTAGTTCCGCTATCTAGGTCAGCCTCAGCATACCCATGTCTTCCCAGTGATAAGAGTGATTGCTGCTAAACCTGAAAAATGTTGGCTTCCAGTCAGGAATGGAACAAGTACACAAACCGACGACAATACAAAAACACAATAGAATTAACAAGACATGAAAATAACATATGAGAGATAAAAACTGGAAGATAACTGATGACATGGCACGATGGAGAATAAAAGGAAAAATAAAAAGATAACTACCCATGTGGTGTGAAATATCTGTTTCGACATGTGAACGACTAGGGGGTAAATTCGGCACCCTGCACGTATCGTGTGCAGCTGCTATTATTCACGAATTGACTCATGGGATAGTTCTGGGTAGTCCACATGTCTACTAAGATATTTCCCCTTCCGACTACTCCGTATGACGAGCATGTCAACAAGTAGCAAGATATATGTATAGACATGAAATGAAAAGACTACTATAAATCGAAAGCAATTAGAAAGTGCACTTGCCTGAGGTCCTTAGCTGGAGAAACCAATAATACTATACCACTCAATGAGCCACAATCAGTCAACACATGCAGAAGTCTCCAGATGCTGAAATAAATATTACCAATGTTCTCAGAATAGTCAAATTAGCTAGGATTGCCTATCCTTAAGTCCAATTCTGGACACAGGGGCAAAACGGTAATTTCGGGTCAAAACGGTGTCCACCGTTGGACCCGCTTTGCACCGAAAAGCGTGCCAGAGTCAATGGTCTCTAAAGTCGTCAAACTACATGTCTACGGATCCGGTTTTCCGATACAAACCCAACCGTATGTCCAAAGTTGGATTCCGGCGGGCCGTGCACAAAATTGCCTGTTGAGTCGGACCGTGGGGCCCGCAAAACGGCGTACGATTCAACTGTCTCAGAATTGGACCAAACTTGGAATACAGGACCAAAAAAATTATACGGTCCTATTGGCGCAAGTTTTGTCTCGATCTGGCTAGCGTGCACAAAGTAATTGGAAAACTTGCACAGAGGCCGATACGATAAATTTCGACGGATACGCATCAAATTCGTCGCGCACACGCGACCAATTTGAATTCCGTCAAATCCCACACGACCACGAACCATTACGCACCTTTCGATGCCTTCGGTTCGCGACCACGTCGCCCCGATTGGCGGGACGCACGTCGAGTCGAAAGATTTTTTCTATTTTCTATATTTTGAAAAGAGATTTTTGTTAAACTTTGAAAGTTGATTTCTTTGCACATAGTTGATAAAATTCGAAACTACAAATTAGGTTATGAAGCCCTATATGTTGTCTTCAAGTCTGTTCAGAGGGTTTACCAAAATGGTCGCTGGATTGATCGGGATTGATCCTCCAACATGGGTTCAAGGACTGTCAAATATTCTGTTTTTGGACAGGTTTTCGGTCGAGTTCGTGTCGATTTAACGGACAATATAGGGCGTCTAATTTCGAAGTTTTTGAAAGGAAAAGTGGGTGTTCATGTTGCGAACATACCCGAGCAAGTCGCTTGTGAAGCTATCCATTATCCGCGACGATATGTCGATGTGAAAGTAGCCCCCTCGCAGTACTTGCTGCTGGCACGCTTGGATCCGTGCGCATGCATCGACGCTGTCGTAGCCGCTCTGGTCGGCCGACGAATGCGCGTGGTGGCGCGCGCACACAGAGGGGGTCGCTAGGGGGTACGTAAGGTGGTGGCGGTGCCTTCGGGTTAGGGTTGCCTTGTTAAACCTCCCTCGCGAACTCGAACGCTATTTATACTATTCGCTTGTATAACAGGGGTCGGCCCCTGCTGCTCGGGTTGGAGGTTCTCGGCCTGCGGGTTGAAAGCTAGTTTGCTGGTTCGGGTAGGTGGATTCACTGCTCGGGTCTGTGAGGTGTTTGGCCGCTTAAGCTGTTGCTCAAAATTAAAACTGAATTGAATGGCAAGTGGCAACAGATATCCCATTCAGCCAACTCAATTTTCAAAAAGAAAAGGGGTTTGGATGTTAAAAGCAGTTTACAACAACAAATAAACAATAAGTAAGACTGAAATTTGAGTCTATGATATTATGGTAACTGGTCTCCTATTCTACTAATCCAATTTTACAATAAAATCGAATTGGATGTTAAATCAGAAATTGAGGGAACTTCTGCTTGGTTCAAGGAAAGAATATTAAACCCAAAATATATATTTTAATAAATATTTTGTACAATTTACCTAATAAGATTATAACAAGGCTATTAGATAAAATATTAAATAAAAGATAACGCTAGTATTAATATGAATACTGCAATTATATATTAAATGAAAGTAATAATAGAAATAACAATTTTTTGAAACAAAAACTAAATTGTAATCCTAAAAATCTATAAGCTCAATATTTATATATATTCCATAAAATCTACACACACTTTCACACTATGCAGTTTATATATATATATATATTTTAATAAAACCAGAAAACTTATAAATTAAAATTTTCCATAAATAAAGTTAACTAATTAATATTTATAAAAATTCTAAAAGTTCACCATTCAAATAAAAATAAAAATATTTCAAAATTTCTGGGAAGAGGGGTTACAAATCTACCCACCTTAAAATAATTTCGTCATCGAAATTCTAATTCGTAGTTATTCCGTAAACTTCTAAAAGATGTCTGCCTTAACCTCAATCTCCTTAAATTTAATTTCTCAAAAATCGTTTATATCCTTCTCTAGTCATTTGGTAATTACGAAATCTCGAGGACTTCTACCCACCTTTAGTCACACTACTCCATCGGATCTCATGTCACTAAAACTTTATAATCTTCCAACTGATTGCTAAACTTCTACCAATACATATCTACCGCATATGGCACCTATATCCTCTCCTATCTATCAAGCAATCCAAAATCTTAACAAGCAAATTTACACAAGTAGCTATGAATATTGATAAATTCTAATAAGTCTGACCATTCATCGCTCTGCACGAGGAAGGGCCGGATGATAAGAAGAATAATCGGGAGTAATATGAAGTTTCAAGAATGGTAGAGTGTATCCAATAATACAGATAGGAAGAAAATTTACGAACCATTGTGTTATTTGCTAGATTGGCTACTCTAGTCTAGTCACCACTGCTAAATCGAAGAAGCCTTCATTTCCTAGAGGGTCTTGCAATCCATGCAATACGAAAATTCCGTTTCTCGAAATTCCAAACAAGGTTCTATAATAGAACAAAATTTGAGAAATCAAGATTGTGATCTTTCCCATGGTTATTTAAACACATGAGCAAGGAATATAAATGCAATACAAGATCGTATCTCGACTTCCAGGTAGATGGAATAAAGGTTACGAATGGATTCACATTCTAAGGGGTGGAGACTACATAATAGGTATGGGGACATATTTCAAACAGTTCGATTTTATAGACCAACTATGGGGTTTGTCTGGATGGTTTTACTGGGCCTTAATGGGTTTCCTATTTGGATATCACTCGTTGGTTGGATGAACCTTGGATCTCAATCTATATGGACTGAACAAGATTCCAAGATAACTATTTCTACTAGGTTAGGGTACCCTAGCATAGGTTTCCACCCTAGTGGTTGAGCTAGTTGTCAGTCGGGTTGGTTAGCTAGGTTCCTAAAGCCCAAAATATGCCTTCTGTGACTTTTCTGTTTAAGTAGCACATGAGGCTTCAATTGTGTGGCACACTAGTGGCATGTGCATAGTGGGGTTCGAGTATGTCACAACCATATATTGGGTCGAAGGAATTGAGTCAAAGTTGAGGCTCAAAAGGAAGTCGAAAAGTATACCGGGCAGGTACTATGGTAAGAGTTATAGCTAGTCCTTTTAACCTGAAACTCGTAGCACAAAAGTAGAGTACAAGGGGATGGGTTTGAGTGGGAAATGATATACCTAGATGAAGGTGGACTCGTTTAGATTTTGCATATGAAATTTGTTGGAAGGTAACAGCTGGTCACGTGCTCCGAATATTAATGACACGACCGGGGACACAAAATGATCTAAATGGAAAGTGGGAGTCCATGGGGCACTAACTATCAGCTTATAGAAATTATTTCGTTCAATCGGTAATCTTCATATATCCTAAAATTTTAGGGCTTACAGGCTACCCACCTTAAAATTAGGTTAAAAGAATTTCAAAGTCCAGATATTGTACATCGACTCTTGCTAATAAAGAATAAGGCACGACGTACGAGATACGGTAGATACAATTAAGTCAAGTCAAGGATCGTTCCTCAAATTCAGATGGCTAGAAGGTCCCAATATTAGTTTAAAGGTCGAGAGGAGAACGAGTAACTCAAGGCAAGGTTCCTGTCACAGGGCTGGCCGATGGTAGCTACACTTGCGTATACAACCACCATAGTCATGGGGATACTCGGTATCCATCTATCAATTACGAGGTTTTGCCTTTCCAATCAGTGAAAGACAAAAATAATAAAGAGTTCAAGAGAGATGTCACTGAATACAATTACACGATTCAAAGGCGAATATATAATTCAATGAGAATTGTCAAAGCAGTCGCGGATGAGATCCTAGAGACATCTACATCTCAATCCACGTAGTGTAATTAGATGAAAAGCGAACCAAATGCATCACGGTTGATCAGACCGTAATACAATGATTCTGATTAGACAATATGTTAGCGGGCGTCCCCAATAAACATATGTCTTGAATCAAGCTCGATAAAAGAGTAAGCTTGCAAAAACTAGGCTGTAATAGCAGCGTTGGTCAAGATAGTCAAAATACAAGCATACGAGATTTTTGGAAGGAGGAATAAGTAATTTGAGTGTTGAGAGAATCAAAGCCTTACCTGGTGTCCTTATTTATAGGCATTCTACTTTCTTCTATCCATAGGGTCTTGGTCGACTAATGGGTTAAGGACTTATGAATTCTATATTTTAAGTAAACCTATTAGTTTTAGTCAATTACCATGTTAATAGATCACAAGGACCACGGATTGCTAGGTTAGGAGACATGCTACCTAATCTTACAGAATCTTTCAGTAGTTTTGGCTTTGGATCTTATGGGACACACATGGCACTTTCCTACCCCCTATAGTATCCTAAACTTGTAATCACGTATGAAGTCATTCTACCGAGAATTATACCTCGCCTGTATACTCTGGCTGTGGTAAACCCTTGGTTCCGTGATTCAGATGTGATAAGCTATCAAGTACTCTATCCTATATTGACACAGGGTATCTAAGATCTAAAGAGGTCAACGAGAACATAGTTTTAGCAATGTTCCATAACCTACAATTCTTCGAAAGGATTTCAATTCTATGGGTTGTGCCTTGCTAGTGCGCTGCTTGCTGCAGTGAACCCACATTCTCCACTCTCAAATAATTGACGACAGTGCGCTGCTGTCTAAACTTTATGAGTTAACTAATATTCGTTTAACTATAACCGTAAAAATTCATGAGCTTCTAGAGATTCAACAAGTTGACTAAAAATAAAGTGTAGTTATTCGTCCTGTCAGTCACAACACCTAAAACAAAAGAGTTAACATGGAGGAATTAACTAAAGACGAAAGAAAAACAAACATTCGAGTATCTATTTTATATGTATTTCTATGGTTGAGGAAAAATCTCAAATCAATCTACCTCGAGATTCGTATACAATTAACCAAATCAGAAAATTTAAACTAATTCCCTATAGCAACATAGAATTTAAAACAGGCAATTCTAACTTATGATATAAGATTTATATCTAATAAAGCAAAAGAAAATTAAACAGTTTATCAAAATTAATGCCTTAATTCTAGGCAAGTCTAACATACAAAGCGAATAGTATATCAACATTAGATCACATTGTCGTATCAAAGTAATAGTGTACCTATAGGGATCTAGCAAGCTATCTAAATTGTATGGCCTATCTAATAACCTTAACTACCCAACGGTCAATTTGAACAAGGGACTCCTAGTCCTAGTTATTCTCCTAAATTGTTTTAATCCTAATTGTGAATGAGCATTTCCTGGGCGCAGGCTCGCAGCAGTACGACTAATATATGGTACTACCGCGAGTTCGCATAATTTGCGAAGACTGACCTGCATGGGCCACCACAAAAACTTATTACGACTCGTACCCGCTTTTCCGGATATGAGACATGTCCAAGCCAGCCTACGCCGCAGAGTCGGCGGTAGAACGCTGCCAAGCCCGCAAGAAATAAACGCACAAAATCACAAAATATAATATTTGCTGCTCATTCACATTTCTAAGTTTATTACAACATTTACAAGATTTATATTTAAAGGAAAATATAAAGTTCTCACAATTAATGAAAATGACAACTAGTTCCGCTATCTAGGTCGGCCTCAGCATACCCATGTCTTCCCAGTGCTAAGAGTGATTGTGGCTAAACCTGAAAAATATTGGTTTCCAGTCAGTAATGGAACAAGTACACAAACCGACGACAATATGAAAACACAAAAGAATTAACAAGACATGAAAATAACATATGAGAGATAAAAACTGGAAGATAACTGATGACATGGAACGATGGAGAATAAAAGAAAAAAATAAAAAGACAACTACCCATGTGGTGTGAAATATCTGTTTCGATATGTGAACGGCTAGGGGGTAAATCTGGCACCCTGCACGTGTCGTGTGCAGCTGCTATTATTCACGAATAGACTCATGGGATAGTTCTGGGTAGTCCATATGTCTACTAAGATATTTCCCCTCCCGACTACTCCGTGTGACGAGCGTGTCAACAAGCAGCAAGATATATGTATAGACATGAAATGAAAAGACTACTATGAATCGAAAGCAATCATAAAGTGCACTTGCCTGAGCTCCTTAGCTGGAGAAACCAATAATACTATACCACTCAATGAGCCGCAATCAGTCAACACATGCAGAAGTCTCCAAATGCTAAAATAAACATTACCAATGTTCTCAGAATAGTCAAATTAGGTAGGATTGCCTGTCCTTAAGTCCAATTCTGGACACAGGGGCAAACGATAATTTCGGGTCAAAACGGTGTCCGCCGTTGGACCCGCTTTGCACTGAAAAGCGTGCCAGAGTCAATGGTCTCTAAAGTCATCAAACTACATGTCAACGGATCCGGTTTTTCGATATAAATCCAACAGTATGTCCAAAGTTGGATTCTGACAGGCCGTGCACAAAATCGCCTGTTGAGTCGGACCGTGGGACCTGCAAAACGACGTACGATTCAACTGTCTCAGAATTGGACCAAACTTGGCATACATGATCAGAACAATGATACTGTCCTGTTGGCATAAGTTTTGTCTCGATCTGGGGAGCATGCACAAAGTAATTGGAAAACTTGCACAGAGGCCGATATGGTGAATTTCGACGGATACGCATCAAATTCGTCGCGCACACGCGACCAATTTGAATTCTGTCAAAGCCCATACGACCACGAAGCCGTTATGCACCTTTCGATGTCTTCGGTTCGCGACCACGTCACCCCGACTGGCGGGACGCACGTCGAGTCGGAAGATTTTTCCTATTTCCTATATTTTGAAAACAAATTTTTGTTGAACTTTGAAAGTTGATTTCTTTGCACATAGTTGATAAAATTCAAAACTACAAATTAGTTTATGAAGCCCTACATGTTGTCTTCAAGTCTGTTCAGAGGGTTTACCAAAATGGTCGCTGGATTGATCGGGATTGACCCTTCAACATGGGTTCAAGGACTGTCAAATATTCTATTTTTGGACAGGTTTTCGGTCGAGTTCGTGTCGATTTAACGGACAATATAGGGCGTCTAATTTCGAAGTTTTTGAAAGGAAAGATAGGTGTTTATGTTGCAAACATACCCGAGCAAGTCGCTTGCGAAGCCATCCATTATCCGCGACGATATGTCGATATGAAAGTAGCCCCATCGCATACTTGCTGCTGCCACGCTTGGATCCGTGCACATGCATCGACGCTGTCGTGGCCGCTCCGACCGGCCGACGACCGTGCGTGGTGGCACGCACACACAGAGGGGGTCGCCAGGGGGTGCGTAAGGTGGTGGCGGTGCCTTCGGGTTAGGGTTGCGTTGTTAAACCTCCGTCGCGAACTCGAACGCTATTTATACTATTTGCGTGTATAACAGGGGTCGGCCCCTGCTGCTCGGGTTGGGGGGTCTCGGCCTGTGGGCTGAAAGCTGGTTTGCTGGTTCGGGTAGGTGGATTTACTGCTCGGGTCTGTGAGGTGTTTGGCCGCTTAAGCTGCTGTCGCTCAAAATTAAAACTGAATTGAATGGCAAGTGGCAACAGATATCCCATTCAGCCAACTCAATTTTCAAAAAGAAAAGGGGTTTGGATGACAAAAGCACTTTACAACAACAAATAAACAATAAGTAAGAATGAAATTTGAGTCTATGATATTATGGTAACTGGTCTCCTATTCTACTAATCCAATTTTACAATAAAATGGAATTGGATGTTAAAATCAAAAATTGAGGGAATTTCTGCTTGGTTCAAGGAAAGAATATTAAACCCAAAAAATATATATATATTTTAATAAATATTTTGTACAATTTACCTAATATGATTATAATAAGGCTATTAGATAAAACATTAAATAAAAGATATGCTAGTATTAATATGAATACTGTAATTATATATTAAATGAAAGTAATAATAGAAATAACAAATTTTTGAAACAAAAACTAAATTGTAATCCTAAAAATCTATAAGCTCAATATTTATATATATTCCATAAAACCCACACACACTTTCACACTATGCAGTTTATATATATATATATATATATATATATATATATATATATATTAATAAAATCAGAAAACTTATAAATTAAAATTTTCCATAAATAAAGTTAACTAATTAATATTTATAAAAATTCTAAAAGTTCACCATTCAAATAATAATAAAAATATTTCAAAATTTCTGGGAAGAGGGGTTACATCAATTCAGCATAGCAAACAGTCATAAAAGAAATACTAATACTATCTTGGAATATAGGAAAATTTCCAAGAATATATAGTCATAGACAGAGTCTAAATAAGATAACATCTAGAAAAATGTAGTAACTTCTAGATCAAGTCCTCATCATCGTCAGTATGATCTGCAGCAGCACCATGTCCAGAAGAACCAACCCTAGAAGTGTCAGCTCCATGAGATGGTGTGGAGTAGCACCAGAACCATGGTACCAATCATATGCGTTACCGAGCTCGAAGAAATGATGAACCACCACATCCTTATAGCGGTAGCCAAAAGTAGTAGGATCTCATAGAAGAGAACTGGCATGCTAACCAATCTGGGCAAAACACAGATCCGTAAAAGAGTTTTCAAGAGCCTAAAACTGATTGGCATCGCAAAATGTTTCCTTAATGTGGCAGTAATAAAAGCTCGCAGAGAGTTGTGCTCATCCAGCTGAGCACGTCGCATATCATGTAAATGCTGATAAAGACCCTCAAATGACATAGGGTAAGTCTTAGGTGGAGAAGGTAGTACAGTAGCAGGAGCAGGAGGGACAAATGCACTGCGATGAGATAACTGAAGATACTTTGGCTCAGAGTCACGAGCATAAGAAGATAAGTCGATCTCAAAATGCTGGAAGATGATAGAAAGGACCATCGCGTAGAGGAGATTCATATTTCTTTCGCGACACCTAGCCATCATCTGGATAATCGTCTTAGGGATGGAAAAAGGAGCCTTATGACGAATGTGATATAGAGCAGACATTTCAAGACTAGTTACATCAACTTTTAAAGTAGATTTTGGTAGAATAGTAGAATAAACAATACGATGCAACTCATAAAAGAACAAGTTTAAGTGCATGTTTGTAAAAACAAAAGTATAAAACTTTATTGATACAAACTTTGTAAAGATTACAAAAAATCTGGGAAAGTACAACTGTAGGAATCCAATCTAGAAGACGATTGCTTTATCCCTTGGACGATGTGAACTTTGAAGACAGTAGCCTCTGAAGTTGACTTGAAGGCAAAAGCCTCGAAGAATTGAAGGCAAAAGCCTCGGAAGAATGTAGAAGCACTTGGACAAGAACTCCTGGACTCTCTGATAATTCTGATCTGTGATCTCTGATCCCCTTGAATGGAGACTTGAAACTCTATTTATAGAGTTCTGGAAATAACTAACTTTTAGTTATTCTGGACTGCGCATGATGGATTGCGCATGAATTGGATTGTGCAACAGTGGACTGCACAGGCAGTTGTCTGATCATGGGCCATCTGTCTGGGACACATGGCATCATTTGATTGAAATGCACATGATCGTGCATAGACGGTTGCCACGTAATGAGCAATTGATGGCATGAATGCCACGTATATGCTGTCAGTTGTGTTGATAGAGCACGCAACCTGAACTGCGCTGGATTTGGATTGCGCAGGAATGGACTGCGTAGGCATAGATTGCGCCATTATGGATTGCACATCAGATAGGCTGGCCGATTGCGCTGCCAGCTGTCCTCGACTGCCGTGCTGCACGATTAAACAAACAGTCGCCTCGTTCTCCATGCTGTCAGCTGTCAGAAGATTTGATTGTGTCAGGTAATAATGATGATTTGCCACGTTAGCCTGCACTCTTGAGAGTGTGCGCAGTCTAGTATGCGCAATCTGTATGCTGCACAATCTAATGTCTGCACAGTTTATTTGAAAGATGTATTTCTTGATCTTCATGGCTTTATTGATGTGTGCAACTTGATTTTTTAGGACCTACAAGACCCCCTTCAAAGTTTTTGGAAGTTGAACTTATTCAAAATTTCGAAATACTTTAGATTTTGAAATTTTAATCAAATTGCGCATGAGCTGTCTGCACAATCGGATAGATCAGTCCTACTTTTTCGGCGCAATCTGAGGCAGCCGTTACTCTTTGAAAAACTATAAATAGCTCTCTTCGATATTTATTTCGTTCTTTACTTTGCTTTTGTGATCTTTTAAGAGAGAAGTCTCGAGCTACTCCTTCTTTCTTCTTCATCGAATCTCCATGGCCTCCAAGCGATCCTCCGCTACTGCTAAGGGAAAGGCCTCCGCCGAGTCTTCGACTAGGGCTGCGCGACGTCCTTCTCGCCACGAGACTGCGCTTCCCGAGTTGCAAGGTAGATGACCCAATCAAAAACTCTCTTTAGGGTTTTTGATTTTACTGTTCTTCAGAATCTATCTCTTTTTAGAGATGTGATCATACTGTGCCACCCTTTTTAGGGTTTTGGTTGCACAAAACATTTATTCTTCATTTTTATGAAGAATAATTTCTTGCGCAATCGGTTGAACTGCGCTGACAAAAGTCAGTGCAATCTGCTGATTTGCGCAGGATTTCCAGCACAATCTGATACTGGCACAAACTGTTTGTTGCGCAATCGAATGGTTGCGCAATCTGATAGTTGCGCAATCTGATGGTTGTGCAGTCTAATGGTTGTGCAGCCTAATGATAGCATCATTGATTTTTTCTTGTGCTGAATTTTTGTTTTCTCTGATTGATGCAGTTAATACCAGAGAAGATCCGGGATATGAGAACTTTGTAGGGACACTTTCACAATCGGAATATAAAGAGGACTTGTCGTATGTGCACTATCCACAGTACGATCTGCCAGCTTCCCGCCAGGCTATCTTGGTGGCCCAAGATAATGAAACTCTGTTATGTCTGATGAATGGTCAACCTTTGGAGTCAGTAGATGCCATTATTCATAAGAAGCCCCTATTTCTGTTTGGCGAGGCTTTTGAGAAGAGCTCTCAGCTGAGGCTACGGATGGAGAAACGGATTGTCCATCAAGAAGAAAGGATAATCTCGATACCAGATATCTCCCGCTGCCTTCCTTTATCTCGATATGCTTATACGAGCTATCCGAGGAAAATGGAATGGAATCTCACACCTTTTCAGGATGCCCGTCCAGGAAAGATTTATGTGAAGAAGGGGTCTGATAAGAAAGACATGTTCTACAGCTCTTCAGAACGATACAGTGTCTTGCTCAGAGGTTTGAAGCCCGGTTGTATTCTGCCGGAAAATTCTTCTTTGTTATTGCCTGTGAGAGTTCCAATATTCGCGAATGAGTTTGCAAAGGTTGAAGGAAGGTATCCAGATCAAGACCTCAGATTAACTGGACTGGTGAATCTAGACTTTAAGAGATGGAATTGTATAGCAAACTGGATTTTGACTAAGTTTGAAGACAAACTTCAACAGATCAACTTGTATCAAGCAGTGCATGCCACTGTTTATGGTTTTGCTCCCAATTCGCATCTATTCCTAGCTCTAGCATAGAGATACAATTACAGGACAGAGACTTTTATGACTCCCTGCGGAGAGATTAGGTTTGCCCTTCACGAGATGCAGTACATCTCTTACTTGCCGATGGGAGATGTCCCGTATGAGGAATTTGTCCCAACTAATGATGAATTGGACAAACTTCGAAAAGAGAACGCATAGATAGTAGTAGTCTTCGAAGAACTGCTACGTCATTGTAAAATCTGTTCTCTGTTTTACGAAAGTGGTACATCTAATACCTGCTATTCGTCCAAATGGTTGCCTTATCTGTTCCTCAACCATATTAAAGAAAAGAAGACCAAGGAACATGATAAATGCTATCCCGACTTCTTTAAACTAATGAGCAGCAGTGAAGTAGTGAAGTTGATGGAGTTAAGTAGGGATCTGGATGAAAAGATCAAGGACGATTATCAATGTCCTCCTCTAAAGAAAGGAGACACTCTCGAGAGTTATATGAGAGTGGGATATCGATTCATGTCAAAAGAAGCCCAATTAGCAGGATTTTTGACGTACTGCCTCCGTCTGTTCGTCGTCCCTGGATCAAGTGCCATAGACCGCTTCCATCGCGGTGTTCTTTTTGCCGTCGTTCGATTAGTCTTCGGCTACAAGATGGATCTCTTATCGGCAATGACTTGTAGATTGAACGCCGGTCTCCGCCTGTACGTCAATTTGATGTTGAAAGCTAAAGGCGAGAAAGAGTTTCCTCGGCTAGAATTGCCGTATACTTATCTGTTCGGGTGGTTGCTTCTACACCATCCTACTTTGATGGACCCCAACATGGGACCAGTCGGTGGCAGCTTTTTGCGAATATACTCTTAAGGTAAGTAGAAATACACTTCTTTGAGAGATTGCAGATATACTTTGAACCTTGGTAAAGGGTGGAACTTTTATTGCACTTATCCTCCTGCCGGATATGAACAAATGCCGACCAACATGGTTGACTCAAAGATGCAACCTTTGAGTCGTACAGCTTTTAATTGGTTGAAGATAATTCGTCCATCCCACTTAGTGTATCGATTTGAAGAAGAATGCTTCTTGGATCCATATCTTCCCAGCCGATTTGCTCGGCAATTTGGATATGACCAATTCCACGTAGGTAATGCCATCACATGCCTACAAGGAAAAGGTTTCTTGATAGATGGAGCCCGAGCTTGGGCTTATTACAATGCTCGAGATACGAAAGCAACGTTCTCGATACCGGTAAATAGTAGTCATGGCCCTCGTATGCTGTTCACCTATTCGGTGTTCTATACATCAGCGAACACTTTTGTAGAGAACTTCAATCTTGCGGATAGCTTCACGTTTGCAACGAGATTGAGGAAAGGAGGAGTCATCATGTCACTCCTAGGTAATGATGAAGTTTACGAGCCAGTGGATACACCTTTAGAAGTTTTGAGGGACTCTATGTTCCGTGAAGAGGTTAATGCGCCACTGCGTGTTTCTTTGAAGGTTACTAAATCTCCAGCCAAAAAGAGAAAGAGAGAGGAGCCTTCCGTCCCAGTTGCGAAGAAGAAACTGGTCTTGGATCATTCTTTCGAAAAAATTACTACCAGATCTCAATCTCGGCAGCTTGCCGAGACAATTCAGCAGGAAGAAGCTGCCACACCGACCTCTGTTCAAAAATAAGTCAAAATAATAGACGCAGAGAGTCCTGAGAGACCTCAGCATAGAAGGAAAAGGTTGGTCCGTATAAGACAAGTTTCGTCTTCGATCGTGATAGACGCTGCAGCGGGACTCACTATGCCCTCTCCCGCTCTTGTTTCTGAGTCTGGGAATAAAACTCCCAGTCCAGAGCAGAGAGAGGAAATTAAACAGAGGGAAGAGCTGGAACAGAGAAATGAGGCTGAAGAGCCCAGAGATGACATTACTGAAGAAGAGCATGATATCGTACGATCTCCTTTGCCAACAACAGCGAAAATTAATCTTTATGCCACACCGGGAGCAACCCTTGCTGAAGAAGATCGTTTGATGATCGACGCTCTATATGACTGTGACTTCGGTTATCAGAAAGAAGCTGATCCTGCCGCTGATGCTGCTAGTGAAGAGGT
Organism: Iris pallida; assembly: GCA_029216955.1. Taxonomy (NCBI): domain Eukaryota; kingdom Viridiplantae; phylum Streptophyta; class Magnoliopsida; order Asparagales; family Iridaceae; genus Iris; species Iris pallida. Next base: position 8,552,684 of record JANAVB010009999.1, read on the forward strand.
TCCCGAAGACAGCGAGAACGAAGAAAGCACCTCATCAGAAACTGCTGATGAGACACAAAATCTGGAAGAGAATGTTGTTATCGAGACATCCCCTTGAGATACTCTGACTCCTGAAAAGGAAGTTGAGGTGCCGAGATCTCCGAAGAAGATTGCGGATGAAGAGGTGGATGTGGAGAAAACTCCAGTTGCTGCTCCCGAAGGTATTGTAATAAAATTAGTAATCTTCTTTTAATAAGTAGTTTGATAGCTAACATCGTTACTTTTATCCATACAGAGCCCGGATCTTCTTCTGCTCCTCCAACCTGTATGGATATAGTACTGGCAACGATAATTGCCAATAGCAGCTGCCATTTGTCTTGTGGCTCTGAAGCAGGAAGCAGCCAGGCCGTAGCGTCTGAAGCTACTTCTGCTCAGCTAAAGTCTGTTCCTGTAGATGATATACTCATTGCTGGATCCACCCATGGTAAGACTGTTTCACTTTTGATTCTCTTTATCAATAGACAATGACAGGTAAAGTGACAATATTTAATTTTGCAGAGGGTCAACCAGGAGGAGCAACCAGCTCCACTTTGGTTCCGTTATTCAAAGAGCCTGCAGTTCAAATACGAGAAGTTGAGCGTCCTGCTGTTTCGTTATCAACAAGAGTAGCTGCAACTCCTGGTGCTCTGGCGACTAATCAGCTTGTCATCCAATCATTCACCAGATGCTTCTTCGAGTCCTTGGGACCTCTGATCAATAGAATAATGGACAAAGAAGACGCTGATTTTTTCATGGTTAGAGGTCTGACCTCTTTCTTGGTGAAGGCCATCCGGGAGCAAGGTGATGAGGCTCAGGCCACTTTCCTTGACCATATATTGAATGAACTAGAAATCACCATAAAGAACTATAAAGATCTCAACAAAGGGGAAGTGGAACCTCTAGTGCAGGCAGAGTTTGAACAACTGGCTCAGGCAGCTGCAATTGAAAGAGTGAATCTCCAGAATCTCTTGGATGCTTATACTACTAAATCTGCTGAATATAATTCCAAGTTGGAATCAGTGATCTCAACTGCTGAGAGGAGGGAGAGAAGGATTGCCGAACTGAGAACAGAGATTGCTCGTCTCGAAGAAGAATTGGAAAATGAAGTTACAGAGCACCAAACTTCAGTTCAACAAATTGATGCTCTAACTCAGGAAAGAAATGAGTTTGTAGCAGCTCATGATACGGAAATCACTCGCCGAATGGTGACCATACCCGTTTTTAATGAAGAATCTGGTATGGAAGAGGCCAGGAGGAGAGTGATGACATCTCGTGAAGAACGGTTGCAGATTCTGAAGCAGCAAATTGCTACTCTGATAATGCCTCCGTCTCAATAGAAAGAACTTTTTGTATCTTCTCGTCTTTCTTTTGCTTATGTAATGTCTTAAATTTTGATCAATAAAAGACATTTTGTGTGGCTCTATTATTTCTTGCATATCTTATTCAGATATAAAATAATAGCGATAGAAAATATATTCAGAGGTACAGGACATGATATATTTCTTGATGATTTTATAGAAAATAATTATATTCATTATATCTGCTCAGAGGTAATATGGACGTGGCAGAATATAATTTGTTAAATATGATTATTTTAATAGATAATAATCAAAGATAATAAGTTACTGATGTGGATAAAAATGAACGAAAAATGAATCGTCGTAATGAACGGATAAACCATCGGATGATGATGAACGGATGAACCGTCAAGTGATAATGAATGAACGGGCTAACCGTTAGATGGATGTAAATGAACGGGTGAACCGTTAGATGGTGATAATAAATGAACGGGCAAATCGTCAAATGAATGTGAATGAACAGATGAACCGTCTGATATTAATGAACGGATGAACCGTCTGGTGAATGTGATGAATGAACGGACGAACCGTCTAATGAATGTGAATGAACGGATGAACCGGCTGGTGGATGTGAATGAACGGGCGAACCGTCGGATAAACAGATGAACCGTCGAATGAATGTGAATGAACGGATGAACCGTCTGATATTAATGAACGGATGAACCGTCAGGTGATGATGAATGAACGGACGAACCGTCAGATGAATGTGACGTTTAATTATTTTAAGAATCTTTGCCTATAAATAGAACAGAAATCTGATAGGAATAATTATTTCCAATTTTCAGCATAAAGATGTCGTCTGGAGATATATCCAAGAAGACTGAAATCGCCCCAAAAGTTAAAACGGGTGTTGAAGAACATCCGGCCGAATTGGTCCAGCCAAAGCAGGCAGAGGCAGGCGAAGGTTCGTCTGCTCCCAAACCATCGAGAGATATCCTGGACTTTCTGCTTGAACCAAGAAAGACTGAAGAAGAAGAGGCCATGAGGATAGTTGCTTGCAAGTTCCTCGTGGGTTCCAGTAAAGATGTTCTCGGCTCTTTTGCCGATTATGCTTTGATAAGGATGGTAGTGGTCCCCGTCCTAATGTCGAAAAGGATGACAGTGATCTTCCTTTGAATTTTATTTATGAACTTGAACTTGTCTGATGATTTACAAGCATTTACATTTATACATAATACTTCTTAAGGAATTTGTCATTGATAGGCATCATAGTAATTCGACCATCGAGCTCTGAGAGTTGATAGGCTCCGTTTGAGAAGACTTTGCTTATAACATAAGGACCTTCCCACTTCGCGTCGAATTTGCCTTTGCTCATATGAGTCATAGTCATAGGACGTCTGACCGTTAGAACAAGTTCTCCTTGCTAAAAGGCTCTGACTTTAACTTTGCGTTTAAAAGTCTTCGAGATGCGGGCTTGATATAGCTCAATATGTTGCTGAGCCATTAACCGTTTCTCATCGAGTGCCTCCAATTTTTGAAGTCGAAGAAGGTCGTTGTTCTCTGTAGTGAGCTCATTGGCAACGGCAATCCTTAAAGAAGGAATTTGAAGTTCTAGAGGGAGAACTGCTTTACAACCGTACACCAAAGAGAAAGGTGTAAAGCCTGTGGGATTGCGGACCGTAGTTCGATAGACCCAAAGACATTCACCAAGCTTTTTACTCCAATTCTGTTTGTTAGTGGATACAAACTTCTTGAGAAGCTTGATAATAGTTTTGTTGAAAACTTCAGCTAATCCATTAGCAGCAGGATTGTAGGCTGTCGAAGCGACATTATCAATTCGATGATCATCACAGAATCTTGTGAACTTCTGGCTGATGAATTGTGGTTCGTTGTCATGGATGATTCATCGAGGTACACCAAATCGATAAATGATATGGTGTTTGACGAAGTTGATGACACTGCTGGTCTTGACTTCAGCCAAAGGTATAGCTTCAGCCTATTTGGAGAAATAATCGGTTATTGCTAGTATGAACCGATGTCCTCTAGAAGAAGGAGGATTGATGGGACCGATGATGTCCATGCCCCAAGCTTCAAAAGGCCAAGAGGCAGCCGTCGGATGCAGAAATTCTGAAGGTTGATGAATGAAATCTGCATGGATTTGACAAGATCGACATTTCCTTGTATAATCAATGGCATCAAATACTATAAAGCGCCAATAGTAACCCATACGTCGGATGCGATCCTGTAGTTTAGGACTGGGTTGATGTGCTCCGCAAACACCGTCGTGAGATTCACACAGTACTTGTTTTGCTTCATCACCAGCTAGACAGCGTAGAAGAAGACCGTCATAAGTCCGCCGATAGAGGGTCTTAGTGGTTTGGTTGTAGTAGAATCGTAGAGACCTTCGACGAATACTCGTGGCCTCTTTTGGATCTTCAGGGAGTATGTCATGAACAACAAAGTCGATGAAAGGAGCTCTCCAATCTTCCCTGATAACATTGACTTCAGTGAAATTACTGAATTCAATATTACGATTGTTTTCAATGCAAAAAAATTCTCGATTAGAGATGACCACTACTTGTTGTCTTTTGATAGGGATGGCTAAGACTGCTGCAAGATTGGCCAAAGCATCTGCTTCAGTATTACAAGCTCGCCGAACATAGTCTATGAAGAAGGCTTTGAATGACGTAGCTATATTGATTACTGCTTCATAATAAGACACTAGATCGTGATGACGAACTTCATAGGTTCCGCTAACCTGATTAACAACCAGCTTTGAGTCGCCATAGACTTCAAGATACTCAACGTCTAGTTGCTTGGCTAATTGAAGACCGATAAGTAGAGCATTGTACTCTGCCACGTTGTTGGAGCATGGTTCATCTAGAGAGTAGGCTCTTTGGATAGTTGATCCGTCTGGAGAAACGAGAACAACTCCGACACCTGCTACAATGGCACCATTGGGTCCGATTCTTGATGCTCCGTCAAAGAATAGACGCCAGGTTGGAAATTCTTCAGAGATCATGTTGACTTCCAACGTCTCGTCTGAAATTTCATCGTAAAGTTTGGACGTCTCTGGAACAGGATGAGCTGCTAGGAAATCTGCCAGTGCTTGACCTTTGACAGACTTTTGTGGAATATACACCATGTCATATTGGGCTAGCAGAATGACCCATGTAGCCAGCCGAGAGTTGAGCGTGCTAGGCTTCTTCATCAGTACCCGAAGAGGATTAACTCGGGATATGACATGAATGGTTTGAGCAATGATATAATGCCGAGTCTTTTGAATACTAAACATGAGAGCTAGGCATTCTTTTTCGACCGGACTATAACGGTGCTCAGCACCAATCATAGTACGACTGAGGTAGTAGATAGCCTGTTTATGGCCTTCCTTATTCTTTTCGACTAGTAAAGCACCCAATGAATGATCCATAGCACGAACATACATTAAGAATGGTATGCCAGAGATTGGTGGCACCAAGACTGGTGGATTCATGAGATACCGCTTGATGTCGTCAAATGCTCTTTGACATTCTTCGGTCCAAACGAAAGATACACCCTTCTTCATTAGTTGAGTAAATGGTCTGCAGCGTCCAGACAAGTTCGAAATAAATCTTCTGATGTACGCAAGTCGACCTTGGAATCCTCGTAGCTCTTTTAGATTGCGTGGAGGACGCAACTCTTGAATGGCTTTGATCTTCTCGGGATCCACATGTATACCCTTAGAGGTAATAATAAAGCCGAGAAATTTGCCACTAGAGACACCCAAGAATGACTTGGTGGGATTCATCTTGAGCTGATGTTGGCGCATGAGATTGAAGATAGTTCTCAGATATTGGATGTGATCTTCTTTCAGAGGACTTTTGACGGTGATATCGTCAACGTAACATTCGACAGTTTTACGAAGATGATCTCTGAAGATGGTACTCATAGCTCGTTGGTATGTTGCACCAGCATTCTTGAGACCAAATGGCATCACTGTGTAACAGTAGACTCCACGAAGAGTGCGAAAAGAAGTATGCTTTTCATCTTCAGGATGCATCCGAATCTGATTGTATCCGGAGAATCCATCCATGAAAGATATTCTTTCGAACCCACAAGTATTTTTGATCATGACGTCCGTAATAGAAAGAGGAAATTCATCTTTTGGACATGCTTCATTAAGATCCCGAAAGTCGATGCAGACTCGAACTTTGCCGATTTTCTTTAGAACTGGGACAACAATAGCTACCCAATCAGGATGCTGCTCTTCTCTGATAATGCCGCAAGCTATGAGCTTCTTGACTTCATCGTCGATTGCGTCCATCATTTCTGGCTTAAAATGTCGTTGTTGTTGTTTGACCGATTTTGCATTCGGCAAGATGTTCAGCTTGTGAGTAGCAACTTTAGGATCCAGTCCTGGCATGTCTTCATAGCTCCAGGCAAAAACATCAATATATTCTTTAATCAGAAAAATTAATTCTTGCTTATCTTCTTCTGGAAGATTCTTGCTAATGAATATTGGACGAGGTGACCCGCTTTCTCCTACATCAACTTGAACTAATTGATCTTCGGTAGGAGGTTCCCTTTGTTCGAATCGAAGTTTCCATTAGGTATCCATTCGTTGAACCCAAGGATTTGTTTCAGGATTTTCTTCAATATCCTCATCATAGCCTTCTGGAAGTTCAACGGAGACCATGTTAGAAGACACAGTTAACCGATGAACTTGACCAATGCTGGTGTCAGAATCCCATGATCTGGAATCAGAAGAGTTAGAGCGCTCTTCACTATCAGAGTCAGAAATTGCTGGGGATAACATTGGAGGAGAAGCATATCCAAGACCTCTTTTGGTCTTGCTGTAGTACATCTCTGACTTTTCTTTTGGAACAGCTATACGAAGAGGAGTCTTTCTACCTTTACCGTAGTTGAGGCCGCTCTTGAAGTCATAACCCATTTTTTGGATGATGTCTTTTGATTGTTGACTGTAACGCCGAAGCTGGAGATGTCCTGTATCGTTAAGTTTACTATCATCCGTATAACTGAATTGTTGTTCCGGTCCTTTACTAAAAAGTATTGGACTTTCGCCCTTCTTTCGAGAAGGGACAATACGGTAAGAGTCATCTGGGTCTTCAAATAAGACTTCTGTTTGAAGAAATTGTACAACTCCTATTGTAAATGATTTGAAGCTATCTAACATATCCCAATAGCATTTAGTATAATAAATAACATCAGTATACTGGAAAGTAGATTCTTTTTCATTGATCTGTACATCTATATTTACAACAGGAACTTTAGCCTTAACAGACTTGGTCAGATTGATTACAAGAGGGGAAGAAGAAGATCGTGGAGGAGGCTTGTTACGATGGAGGTCGATAACAAGTGGCTCAGAGGAGGTGAGCTCCCTTTTGTCCTTGTTATGAGTTAAATCAACAACAAGTGGATCAGAAGAAGTGAGCTGCTTTTTGTCCTTGTTACGACGTAAGTCGATAACAAGTAGCTCAGAAGAGGTGAGCTCCCTTTTATCTTGATCACCATCAACCGGTGTCTTCTGAATTGGCAGGTGAATAGCCAGAGATTTGGAAGACTGAGGATGAGAAACACGCCCTTTAACAGGTATGATGAGAGTGTCATTGGGTACTGCTTCTTGGTCTTCTTCAGTATCCATGGCCAATACCACTTTCATAAATTCTTTCTTGTGCATATGAGCGTCGTTGCAGTATGCTTTGAAACCCTTGAAAGGATAAAGGTCTGCAACCTCCTTATGAACTTCTCCTTTGTCATCAACATATTTAAAGCATTGATGAAGAGTTGATGGAACAACATTATGTTTATAAAGGAATGGTCTTCCCAGAAGAGCGTTGTAATAACAACCATGATTATCGATGATGTAGAAGGTTCACTCCTTCCTTGGTTGAATCCCAAGATAGTGGTGATTGTGCTTGAAAGACTATGCACTGGTATCTTCAATGCGTCTAGCATCGTCTTTGGCATGATACTGAGAGCAGACCCTGGATCTATCAGGATACGGTCGACTTTCATTGAATCGACATACCCTGTATAGTAGAGAGGACGATCATGTCTATTGTCCTCCAGCAGCACATCATCCTGAGTGAAAGTGATGTTTGGAATCAACTCTAATACGCTATGACAATGACGACAAGAGTCCGGTTCGGCTTTCGGCTTTTTGAGAAGAGTTAGGCAGGTTTCAGCCTGCATCAGGGCTTCACTTAAAGTTTTTCGAGTCTCTTTGGAAAGGCGCAAGAGCTCGAAGATTAATAGCCTAGCCGGTGTATTGGCTAGTTGAGCCAATATACCAAAATTGTACGGCTTTTCAAGTCCTGTAGGAGATGATTTCTTCAAGGGTTTGTCAAAGCGGACTTGCTGCTTGCCTTTGTCAGCAACCACCGGCTTGGAAGGAATATGTACTACAACTGGTGAGGATGTAGAAGAAATCTTTTCAGAGGAAATAGATTATACTGGAGCAGGTTCAGAAGAAGAGGCGGGATTCTCTTGAGTTTCAGGATACTCCTTCAAGTAGGCTTTCCCTGATCTGGTGCCTAGCAAAATTTCTTCATCAACTATGGGATCAAAATACACCATGTTGCAAGTCTTTGTCTTACTTTTGGAGCGGTCTTTCTTCTTAAAAGAAGAGGGAACTTTGAACTCTGAAGCAAGATCTGGATGGATCCACATAACTTCGCCATTGTCAAGAGACAAGGGAATGAGACCTTCATTTGGTGGAGGAGGAAGATTCTCAATCTCAAGGGTAGCTTTGGGAATAGGAATGACGCCATGCTGCACCATCTGTGGAGGAAAATCACCAAACTGGACTGAAACCATATTTGTAGTAACAGTCTTCTCGTCTTGCTGCAGAGTGACGATACCAGCATTAACAAGCTCTTAAATTTTGCCCTTGAGCACGTGGCATGCTCGAGTAGGGTGTCCAATGAACCTGTGGGAGACACAATATTTAGGATGATCTGTCTTACCGACTTCATCGGGCTTCTTTGGTTCTGGGAGCTGAATTTTGTTGCTTTTGAGTAAGCAATCAAAAATGCTTGCAGTGTCATTCTCATCAAAGGAATACTCTACTTTAGGACGAGGTTCCCTTGGAGGAGGTGCAGAAGGAGTAGAAGTGGATGTAGGTGGAGCCACGTTGACAGCCAGAGATTCTTTATTCTTGTTCAGATTGATGTTCAAAGTTTCTTTTGGTTTACGGTTGTTCTGGCGGTTGCAACTGCATGATGTTTGATGTTCATCCCGATCGGGGTTAGACATTTGTACCCCTAGCTGCTTGAATTTGTCAGCGCTAACTTCAGCAGCTTTCGCGTTGACAATGAAAGAGGGCCAATCTTGGAACTGAGTAGATCATGTCCACATACTGATGATAGGCAAAAGATTTGCCTTGCAAGTATCAATAGTGACAGCAGCTGGAGTTCCAGAAGGCATCTTCAAGGCTTCACGGCGGAACCGTTCGATGAAACTCTCAGCAGTTTCATTGTGTTTCTGTTTGATTTTGTTGAGAGCCGACATAGTCATGTCGTTGAATCCTTCATAGAACCGTTCCAGAAAGATTTGCTTGAGACCTGAGAAGGAAGTGATACAACCATCGGGCAAACTTCTGTACCAGTCGTATGCTACGTCGGCTAAACAACCGACGAACACTCTGGTAAGAAGAGCATCATTTGGCTGGAGTTGAACGGTCATTACCTCAAAATGATTGATGAACTTGCTAGGAGAAGTACTGCCATCAAACAAAGAGATCGTTGGGATCTTATACTTTGGCGGGAACGGGACTTCCTTCCATTCAACTAGATATGGCTGCTTGATTCCCAATCTTTGCAAGTTGTCTTTTTCTTTGAAGGCTTCGAACTGGGTTCGCAAGAGTTTGACAGCTTCATTGGCGTCTTCAGATGATGAAAAAGGAGAAGGTTGAGTCAGAGTAGTAGGAGGAGGAACATCATTGTAAGCACTACCCCCGGCCCCTGATTGACTGGGTGTAGTTTGAACTCGTACTTGCACAGGAGGTATTTGAGGAGACACTACCCCTAGCCCAGCATTGACAGGTACCGAAGATGCTATGATCTCCGAATTCATAGCAGGTACAGTCGGTGGTACGGCATGTTATGCCATAATAATAGAATGTATACTGGCGACCATTTCAGCCATGGTATTCAGTTTGTCTTCAAGTGCAGCAATTTGCTGTTCTTGATTTGCTGAAGTTGAAGCATCTGGATCCTCACTGACAACATAAGCTGTCACTTCCCTGGGTACAGTGGAGGACACTGTCTGTTCAGAGCTTTCGCTGTATGCATCGTAGTCGGAAAAAGAGTTGTCTCCTGACTGAGAAGTAGGAAGATGACCAGAAGGATCTTGAAGAAGATTCCTTTGACCGATTGTGTCTCGGCTTCGGGACCGGGTACGTCAAAATACTCATTCAGAAGTTTCTTGAAGTAAATCTCGATACCGCTGGCTTGGTTTACGAGGTTTGCCGTGCTTAGAGCACCTTCTACCCCCAGTGTCTCGGGAAGTCATGTTGACGGAAGTGTACAACACTTCTTCATTCTCTGACATAGCTTCAGAGTTTGCAAAAGTCAGACGATCGAAAATAGATCTTTTTGTTGTTTGACAACAACATTGGCTGATGACTTTGTGATTGCAATGATGATCAGATAATTGAGATGGAGGTATTGAAAGATTGTCCCATTTTTGTCTGAGATGTTCTCGGAGATCGGGAACAACAGCAGGATGAGAAAAACTCTGAGGGATCTGTTCTTTGATAATGTTCGGAACATGATTTCGATTCTTCAAATATTTTGTCCCTTGAGTATACAAGGAAGTGCTCACTTCATTGGCATAGGTGTCGGGATTTTTAACCTTGGAGATTTGTTTTTGATGATGTTTGGTCTTCGGCATTGGCTGTTTGCGTTTCACCGAAGTGGGTCTGTTAAGATAAGTTCTGAGATCAGCAAACTCACCCCCAGGGGTTTCTGTTTGAGACACTAGCAATTTTCCCTGTCTTGAGCGGGATATCTTGAGAGTTGGGAGGTCTTGGAACTCTGCTACTGGGGTAGGCAGAATACCTCTTTGATCAGTACAAGTTTTCTTGTCATGAAGGAAAGAAGAATCCTTATTCGAAAGAGTTCTAGTACTGACTGATGCTGAGGCACGTTCAGATTGATCTTCTACAGTAAAAATCGAAGAAGATTGAGAAAAGACCAAAGGGCCTTTTCCTTTGTTTTGTGAAGAAGGGTTAGCTAAAGAGCATTTCCCTCTGTTGTCTTCCAAGTCATGGGACAAGGAAGTTTGAGAAAAGACCAACGGGCCTCTTCCTTTGTTTTGAGAAGGAAGAGGAATAGCCAAAAGACTACCCCCGGTGGATTGTGCAGGAGCAAGAGGGTATTTGAGAGGAGGAGCAGAGCTTTTCCCTTTGTTATGAGAAGAAAAAAGTTTAGCCAAAAGGCTGTCACTCTTTGATTGTGCAGGCATAATTTGCGCATGGGTTGATAGTGCACTGGCCATTTACGCATAAGGAGTTCTTGCCACATAGTGCTTAGGATGGACTCTGGTTGCTGAAGTGTTGTTTTGCGCAGGAAGATTGGCAGCCAACTGCGCCAGAGGCATAGGAGTCTTGTACTTAGCCAAGGCAGCATATAAAATCTTCTGTGTACTGGCAACAGCAGATTGTGCAGCAATGGCAGAGACAGATTGTGCAGCAGGCTTGATGACAGAAGCCTTGGACTGCGCAGCAGTCTCGATGGCAGACTGTGCAGAAGTCTTGCTGGCAAAAACATTGGACTATACAGCAGTCTTTGGGACCCACACTGGGTGCACTTTGCTTGTGGCAAAAGTCGTTGCAGTGCGAGGAGTGGTCTTGGAGTTGATCATGGCTTCATAGGCTGTCTGGTTGGCCTTCACAACCAGAGTCTTCTGCGTCTTTCTGATAGACGCTACGTCACATTGAGTTGTCACTTCCTCGTCGGAGGAGAAAGTCGTCCCCAGCATAGTCGCCATTTTGTTTGCAAAAACAAAATTATGAAACTTTATTGATACAAACTTTGTAAAGATTACAAGAATTTTTGGAAAGTACAACTGTAGGAATCCAATCTAGAAGACGATTGCTTTATCCCTTGGATGATGTGAACTTTGAAGACAATAGCCTCTGAAGTTGACTTAAAGGCAAAGGCCTCGGAGAATTGAAGGAAAAAGCCTCGGAAGAATGCAGCAGTACTTGGGCAAGAACTCCTGGACTCTCTGATAATTCTGATCTGTGATCTCTGATCCCCTTGAATGGAGACTTGAAACTCTATTTATAGAGTTCTGGAAATAACTAACTTTTAGTTATTCTAGACTGCGCATGATGGATTGTGCATGAATTGGATTGCGCAACAGTGGACTGCGCAGGCAGTTGTCTGATCATGGGCCAACTGTCTGGGACACATGGCATCATTTGATTGACATGCGTATGATCGTGCATAGATGGTTGCCACGTAATGAGCAATTGATGGCATGAATGCCACGTATATGTTGTCAGTTGTGTTGATAGAGCGCGCAACCTGAACTGTGATGGATTTGGATTGCGCAGGAATGGACTGCGCAGGCATGGATTACGCCATTATAGATTGCGCATTATGGATTGCACATCAGATAGGCTGACCGATTGCGCTGCCAGCTGTCCTCGAGCGCCGTGCTGCACGATTAAACAAACAGTCGCCTCGTTCTCCGTGCTGTCAGCTGTCAGAAGATTTGATTGTGTCAGGTAATAATGATGATTTGCCACGTCAGCCTGTACGCTTGAGAGTGTGCACAGTCTAGTGTGCGCAATCTGTATGCTGCACAATCTAATGTCTGCGCAGTTCATTTGAAAGATGCATTTCTTGATCTTCATAACTTTGTTGATGTGTGCAACTTAATTTTTTAGGACCTGTAGTGCATGGCTTTGAACTTGTCGGGACAGACTGGTTCAGGGGCACAAAGTTGAGTCTTGAAATTGTTTAAAGTTGTATCGTTTAGAAATTCAAAGTCAGTGATATCGACAAGCGGCTCACCTATATTTGAAATTTGTAGGATCTTCGCTAAGTCGTCATTACTGAATTAAATATCAATGCCTTCGACACGGCTCTTAACAGAATAAGTATTATCGGCTAAAGTAAAGTTGTAGTAAAATAGTCGGATAGTATTTGTGGCGATGGGAAAAGAGTGTGTAACAAGGTTGTGCAACCCCAAAGTTTCATAGTAGGTTTTGTTAGATGGAAAAATCGTCCACCTTATCGGTGCGTCGGGGTATATGTTACGAATTAAAAAAATCTACATATAATAACAACGATTGTTCAAGAGTTTCGAAGAAAAACTCATTGAATGCCCCGAAAAGAGAGATCCTTGGATAGGATATGAAGATGAGGCTTCTTCACTAGCCGTCTTATTTCTCTTGAAGGTATTATGGATCCTAGACTTGATTTCTAATAAAATTTTTATAAAAAATGAAATAGAGAGATGAAGAGATTGAAGAGATTATACCTTCTCAAAATCAAGTATGTGGAAGAGGAGGCGATTCTCTGCTAGAATCCAAAATTTGGAAGCAAAATTCCAAAAGAATTGGAAGAAATCGAAGGTGGAAGATTTAGGGTTTTGGTGCTCTTTCGCACAACTGCTGTGTTTAGAGGAAGAGGAGCAGGAAGATGAATAGAAAGGGGGGCCACTTCAGTTCTGTTTAAAAACACACGACATCAGCTGAACTCGTGCCGAGTTCCCTTGGGGCTATTTTGAGGTATTTTTGCACACACAAAAAATGTCACTTTTATATTCATTGTTCCTTTTCCATTATTCAATTCCAAGTTTAGTAATTTTAAATTTCAATTAATATAATTAAATTTATTTTATGAATTAAATTTTGTTACGTATTGACTGTCTCAGAAAAACCCTTTTAGTAATTAAGTACCGTTTTGCTTTAGCCATAGCCATGGTTATAGACAAACCCTTTTGAAGGCTTGTCTCAAAAACAATTTTTGCATCTTGAAAAATAATTCATAAGATAAAATTAATTAGAATTATTGACATCTAAAATACCTAATTCTCGACGTAAATAATTGAATCGATTTGCCGCTAAAGGTTTTGTAAAGATGTCAGCCAATTGATTCTCTGTACCTGTATTCTAGATTTATGTCTCCATTTGTTTGATGATCTCTAAGAAAATAATGTTAAATCTCAATATGCTTAGTGCAAGAGTGACATACAGGATTCCTAGTCAAGTTGATAGTGCTAGTGTTGTCACAGTTAATGGATATGTGTGTATAGCATAAAACAAAGTCTTCTAAGGTTTGCTTCATCCACAAAATTTGTGCACAACAACGTCCTAAAGCGATATACTCAACCTCAATAGTCGATAATACGAAATGTTTTTGCTTTTTGCTAAACCAAGAGACTAGTGCCTTACGTAGAAAATAATATGTGCTGCTAGTACATTTTCTATCCACTTTGCATCCAGGAAAATTAGCATCCGAGTAACTGGTTAGGTCAAAGGACGTGGTTTTGGGATACCATAAGCCGACAGAAGAAGTACTTTTAAGATATCGAAAGATATGCTTAACTGCGCACAGGTGTGATTCCTTAAGGTTAGCTTAAAATCATGTACACAAGCAAACACTAAATATTATATCAGGGTGACTAGAAGTTAAATAAGTAAACTATCAACCATTCCTCGATACTTACTTATGTCGACTAGTTTGCCTTGTTCATTTATATCAAGCTTGGTTGAAGTTGCCATTGGAGTGCCAAGAGGTTTGATGGATTCCAGATCGAACTTCTTTAGGAAATCTTTTCTGTATTTAGCTTGATTGATGAACGACCCATTGTTGGTTTATTTGATTTCCAATCCAAGGAAGAATTTGAGTGTCCTATCATGCCCATCTCAAAGAATTTTGTCTAAATTTTGCCCGAATTCTTCCTTTAAAAATTCTATAAATAGGAAGGAATTTCTGCCATTTTAACACACCAATTCACTTTCTCATCTCCTCTCTCTAAGCATACTATGTTCTTCCAAAGCCTTCTAAAGTTTTTATTTTCAAATCTCAAGCCAGTTAAAATCCTTTAGTCAATTTTCTAGTGTGCTATGGTCTAGAAGTTCAGAATGATTGTAATTAAGAGACTTAATAAGAAGTAAGACACTTCACAATTGAAGTTGGTCGAGTGCTTCAGATCAAAGCTCGCGTCTATAGAAGTTACAGGGACATCGTATGAAAACTTGTCATTTTCTATAGTGGATTTCAACCTGGAGCTAGAATTCTCTCGATTGGATTAGTCCTAACAAGAGGAAGACCAGTATACGTCGCCATTTTTTGTTTGCTCTCTGCTTTTTACTTTTATATTCTCATATCTGTGACATATTTTTTTGATCTTGCTACCTTCTGCTGAAGATGTACTTCTGGTCGTCTGATTGGTCTTACATGATATCCTCAAAGTTAAAACAAGAAATATGATATAAAAGAAACTAACCAAACATGATTTCTAAACGGCACTACTACCATTGGGATTCTAAGTTCACACAACCTACCTGGAAAAAAGGTACCCTTAGGTCTCGATACCTCCTAACTTAAGTAATGAGGTCAAGGTCATGATCCTACTAGTGAGATGTTCTAGTACAGTACAATTTCCTAGAATACAAAACTTGGCTATTCCGGTATAAAATCTAGACTTTCTAAGGAGTCCTAAGTACCATTATGGTGCTATTGGTCAATGATTCTATAAAAAAATATTATTTCTAATTCAACGCTATTCCTATGTAGGTCAGGTCTTCAATAGGATAGAAGGAAGACAATACACTACTCCTTCTAGCTATCAATCATGCTATACAATTCTTACAAGTACACCTAAAATTTTGTACCTATCTGCTAGACAAGGGTTGAGGCTGAACTGAATAGGTACACACACCTATCGGTCAATCATCTAGTCATGGTCTTTTATAAATCATTTCAAGGCTTGTCTTTTCCATGTGTAGAAATGGTCGTCTAGCCTAATCAAACCTTCATAATCTATCTAATACTTCTAGGTCACCTATCATGATATTAGCACTCGATAAAAATCCCTCTAGTACTTCTATTCAAGGTTATATCTTAGGCAAAGGGTAGCATAGATTAGTCAAATAATCTTAGGGTCTCTTGTTAGGGTCAAATCCTACAATCTTAAGATATCTATAAAATTCAACCCACCTTAGCTATTTACCTACTCCTATCAAGCATGGGTTCTTATGTCCTCCAAGTAGAAATTTCTACCGCAGAAGAATGCACTCCAACCTACTCGGTCCATCTAGTATAGGTGTCTATCTCTACACTACTCGTATGTGAACAATCACTTCCTATAATATTCTCTCCCTCTTACTTCTATCACACAATATATAAAAAATAGTTCATCAAGCACAGATATTCAATTTTTCAAAACTAGAAAGGACGAGAATTTGAAACAAGGAGTTCAAAAGAGGTATGTTTGATTATAAACATGAGGTTCAAGGGCGATAGTAGATATCAAAGGAAATTCAATAGCAGTTGTGGATTGAGATTCTAATACACTATTCTATTGCAGGGTCGTTCGACATAAGAACGTAACCGAAACAATTTAATTAGGACCTGCATGGGCTACCACAAAAACATGTCACGCCCCAGTCCTAAAATACATAAGAACATAAATTTAAGCATGCCAGCTAATATAATCTAGAATAAGTTTCCAATTTAACGGACTAACGCTAGACGTACTACGCTGAAGAAGTGTATTAAACTATGCTATCTCGACTATATCTCAATCCACATGTAAGTAAATAAAACATGAATGAACAACATGTACTATAGTCGGCCTCACTATAATACACATATATGAGCAAACTTGAGAATAATATAAGTTTGTAAAACTAAGCTAATAAGCAAGGTATAACTGGAAAGGAAATTGAAAGCACAAAAAATGATAAAGTAACACTATAAGTAATACCTGAAACTTGCAGCCGAACTCATACCATCCACCTGTCTATATTATAAGCTCAACAACAACCTGGAGAGATCACCAGGTCCTTAGAGGGACATAATAAGATTTGACAACTAGCCATAATATGAACAATAAAAGTAATATACATCATGAATATGAATATAACTGACAAGGGAGTGTATACATGTCAAAGACTACTTTGGTATGTATGAGTTGGTGAAGGAATAAAGTATAGCATCCGCTAGAGGCTTCTGTATATACTAGCATACCTCCCGACCGTGTTCTAACGCGCGGTTAGCGGCCGCTGCCGGATATACACTCTAGCAATACACCCATAACGGAAAACTATGAACCCACAACCGGGCAACTATGAGGCTAAAGATGGCTATCTCATACGGCTACTATTAGTCTTCCTTGTCCATGTCTTGCACCAGTCATATCCCTGACTCGAACAATATATATCTCAATACAAGTTACTAGCTAGACTCACACTAAATCTATATGAACCGACACACGAACCGCTCGTAGTGATGATCAGTCAAGTGCGTAAGCCCATGCCAACATAATGTAACTCACTCAAAGTATCGTGTCATGAGAAATATCCAGTCATAAAAGTCATTGAACAACAAGTTCAACACGAGGAAGTCTACTAGCACGCTAGGTAACGCACACACCCACTACGACACCCAAGCCATACTTGGGCGCTCTCCTAGCACATCTAATCCTAACACATCACGTCCATGAATAACAAAAAATAAAATAAGATCACAGTGGCATGGTATCTTGTCTGAATTTGCAGCAAAGGAATAAAGTATCGATCCAACGTCACCCTTCGTAGTCACGATCTCACAAACTCCTATAAATTTATACAACTAATATTAATAATCTTTCTAATATTATTACTATTATTGACATATCTATATATACATACTAAGTAGGGTTATCTACTATATATTAGTTATAACAACATAACTAGTCATAATATTCCTATTAGGGCTAACAAAATTTTACAAAATATATGTATAAATATTCAATATTAATTCTGAAATATATCATTAATATTTTGATGATAAATATTATATTTTTAATATTGCATACAAACTATTTACAAATTATTTAGAATTTATTTCATGATCAAACAAACATCCACATTGATAAATCAACGTTATTAGAACTTGCTTAACCATGAATAAAAAAATTAATATTCTAAAATAAATTTTAAACAATTATATAAATTAATAATTATTCATGATCATGGGTCGAGGATCCATGATAAGGGGCATTGGTTACACACAAAAATATTTTTGGGCTCACAAGATGGTAATATCGATAGTCTATTTTACGGCAAAATTTTGTCCTTCAAAGATCGAATGATTCAAGCATTAAAACAATAAAATTATAAAAGACTCATTGAAGGAGAATTGTAGGTAATCGAAATACGGTCATTTTCATATATGATCATAATAGTAAAAATGAAGTTATATAGTTCAAATCTGTCCCGTAATGAACAATATCAATTTTATATGAAGGTCGTAGACACATCCATAATTTTTGGCCCCATAAAGTTTTGATGTCTAAAATTGGAGAAAATGCAGTTGCAAGTCGGCATACCTGATGTGCCTCACAGATTTGATCAATTCGTGTTGTGCCAACTTCGAGGCCTTATGTCGACTTTGAGCCTCACAAATTTGATAGTTCTGACTGCGACTTTGAGGTTATGGTATAGTGCCTTGTTCCTACATCGTGCTTTATTTCTGTCCATGGGGTGTGCAAGAAAGGAACACTATCGCTACCGATTCAGTCGAAACTGATAGATCGGGATCGATTGAAACAGAAATGATTGAATTAAGATCATTTTCTCGTTATGGAAAGGCTTCTTCGGAATCAAGTCCCGGTTCAACATAACAAAAGGTTTAACGAACTTTTTGCTTTGTTGAACGTATAAGGTATCGTGTACAAAGAAGGAAGTCCTAAATATAATATTCTAAGTACAGGGAGAAGAGGTTTCCAAAATAGTGTGACGGTGGTGATCGAGCACTGCAGCGACTCCTTTACTCCGTTGATGATCTGAAGAAGAATCAACCTTGCTCTGGCTCTCTGGTGCCTTTGATAGAACTCTGGAGTCACCGATCAAGAGGCTATCTGGAGGAGAAGATCCCTTCGAGGGGTTTATTCTTCTGTTGGTTGGTTGGTGGCTTGTTCCTTCTTAGATGAAGGTTGTCGCTCTCTTTAAGTTGAAAGAGAACTCCTTCTATGTATAGAAAATCGAGCACATATGCAATGTGCATTAGGGTTCCTGATATATAAAAGAATTTGTCGCTATTGCACGTTACGGACTTCTACGGTGTTGACACGTGGCAAACATCGAGATTTCCCTTAATCGAGATCTATGGTGGTTATCAACATAGCCGAAGGAGGTGACACATAGCACGAGCCGATTTGCTTGCTTGGATACAGCCGAGTAAATCTTAGGATTTTATCCTAGATTTGGAGTCTAATTGATCATCGTCTAAGATTTAAATCAATCTGATATGATATCAATCATGATTTAATCCCAATCTTTTCTACAAGAGACAGCGTAAACAAACTAATTGGAGTAGACCCATGCTTTCTGTGCCTCTGGTGAGGACTAAGTACTGCTGTGCTTCTAGAGCGATGAGTAGACCGTGCTTCTAGAGACGATGGAGCCTCTGTGCTTTCAGGCGATGAGTGGACTTGGCGTCGAGTGACGATGAAACTTCTGCACATTTAGAGCAACGATGTTGCTGTGTTTCGGAGTAACATAAGCATTGTGCTGTAGGCAAAAAGTAGGCTTGTACTTCAGGTTGGCGAGATTACTGTGCTTTTGGAGCGATAGGCTGACTTGTATTGGTTGCAGTGGAAGTTCCCAAGTCTCTTGTAGAGAAGTGACTTAAGCTTCTGGATTGGAGCAGATGACTGCACCATGGGAATGGAGATGGTGTTAACATATCACCATCTTGCGCCTCATGTGGACGCATGTAAGTAGCTTAGCCTCTGAACTTTGAAGGCATTGGCTTTGGAGGAAAGGGCATAACACCCTTGTGTGTATGGGCTTGGCACAGGCAGGTAGCTATGCCTCTGGAGTGAAGACACTAGTTTTTGAAGTAAAGGAAATGGTGGGGCCTACTACCATCTTGCTTCTGAGGTTAGCGCAGACAAGTAGTTGTGCCTCTGGCTTGAAGGCTTTGGCTTCTGAAGTAAAGAACGATAAATACCGCTCTTTAAGCCACCATAATATGGAGAATTCCAAGGGTCTACGACTGACACTCGTTGTGCTGAGTCTTAGGTTCATCCCATTAATATGGAAATTCTGACCGTCGGCCCTGTGGCGTATACTCTGGGCTATTCTCGGTCCTATAAAAGGGGAAATTCTCCTCTGAAGAGTCGATGTCTTCTTCTTCGCATCCTTCACTACCATACGAGATCCAAACTTAACTTCGAGCGACGATTGACCATGTATAAGTTGGCTGCTGGTTGTGGCTTTTCTCGTTCATAGGAGCCATGTTCTTATAGAAGAACTATGTGTAGAAGGAGCTATTGCTGCCCATAAGAAGTATGTAAATGTCCTCCTTAGGGAGTTCAACTCTGGGCGATATCTGGAGGATCTTCGAGGTCCTGACGACCTAGGTCATGGGTGGATAGCCAACCCGAAGAACCACAAGTTGTGCTATGTCCTTCCCATTCAGGGCTTCACGACCTGCTGCGCTCTTTGAAGGCTCGGTCCAATGACTGCATCAGGAAGCTGCTTGCTTTGGCTGAGTGGCTGATATGCTTCTGGAAGCTTGCACCCATAAAAAGGTCAGAATATGCCTCGATGGAGGTCAATCTTCTGGCATGAAGAAGAAGGACTGCGCTTTGATGAAGATCGAATTCCTTATAGACCCCTCTAGGCTCTATCGAATCTGCACCAGATTCTTTTGTATACGAACAGAATTAGTCCTTTTTGTGTAGTCTCGATGTGTCTGTATTAGACTTTGGTAGACGTGACACATAAGGGACTTCTTTCTATATCTTCTGTTTTGTCTTTTTAGCACTTGGGTTGAGCCTCTGTATCATCGGCTCTATGGCGAAGGGATGTCATTAGTTGATATTTTTCATGCTTCTACAAGGCCCCCTTCAAAGTGTCCCGAACTTGAGTCATGCTCGAGAAACTTTGAATATAAGCATGAACACGTGGCATGATTATACGAGCTGGGTGATGGCTGGTGTCACACCTAACTCTTTAGCATTAATTGTCCTGAGTTATTGTTTCAGAGCAAGAGCTCCTGATGCCTTATTGATATTGGAGCCTCTTGCATCTTTACAGGGATTGCGAATCTCTTTGGCAGGGGAGGTTCATAGTTATTTTTCTTCGGTCACTCACAGTATTATCATCTGACATGGAGTAGAATTTTGGCTTAGCTTGTAAGCTTCCTTCTGACCAACATCTGGCTCGTGTTTGGACCACACGAATAGTCTATATAAAGGACTACACCTTCTAAAAGAAAACTCAGCTACTTCCATAATGGACTTGCTTGCCCGACACTCGGCTGCTGACGACCCTGGAGTTTGCTTGAGGCGGCTGTCGGTGGCAAACCTTTTCATCCGAAGAAGCTGTAGTGGAACTACCACTAGATCTCGAGACGTCCCTATGCTCTGGATGACATAGACGTCAATGGCATCTTGGACCTCTGTTTTCTGGATTTGTATTGCTTGACATTCCAAGAAATAGCCAGGCATGTAGGTGTGGTTGCTCTCATGGCCAACTGGGGAGATAGGGGAGTCCTGTGCTGGTCTTCATCCCCGACTTGGGCTAGTTGCTGCTTCGGGCGGTGCTTCCTTTTAACCAAGAAGTGATTGGATCTGTTACCGCCTCGCCAGCGCTATTGAGAGCTTGTACTACAATTTTAGCCTTTTTGCTTCTGTGTATGTAACTACGAAGAGTCTGTAATAGGTCTTTGTAGACACATATTTTTATATATATAAGTTTTCCTGTCCCTTTTGCTTTTGTCTTTAAAATAAAGAGGCAATCTTCACCAGGGATTTGTCTGACCAAAGGTAATATGGATGTGGTAGGCTTAATCTTTGTCGGGATATCGAACAACAATACAGAGGTAATATGGACGTGAACTGTTTTCTAGACCGCCGGAATAACTAAAGAGCTGATGCAAGAAGAACGACTACTCAAAGGTAATATGGACATGGTAGCCGCATCTTCCAGGTGTAGAGGAGCAATCCAGAGATAATGTGGACGTGAAGTGCTTCTTCTACTTGAGAGAATATAAAGGAGAGAGAGGGAGATCCCCTTACCAGAACTCATAGGCACCCTTTTCAGGGGATGTGGGCGCCTACGCTGGTTCCGCCTTTAGACATAATATTTTTTTAAAAACTTGCCATTGATGGGCATCATTAGCAAGTATTAAGCTTAGCTAGCTGATAAGCACCGTTGGAGTATACCATTTCTATGACGGACGTTTCTTCCCACTTGGGCTCAAACTTTTCAGCCATCTTGTGAGTCATTACCATCGGTCTTCGTACTGCCAATACGAGGTCGCCCATTTGGTATGATCTTTCGTGGATATTTTTGTTGAAGGCCCCCTAGATGTGGGCTTGGTAAAGTTTGATCCTTTGCTACACGAGCAACCACTTTTCATCCAGTGCTTCTAACTCTTGTAACCGTCTGTTCTGATTATCTTCGACGGTTAAGCTTGCAAAGGCTACGTTAGCAGACAACATCTTCTTAAAGACTTGACCGGTGCTGGTGTCAGAGTCCCAAGTGGTGGAGTCAGAAGAGTGTGAGTGCCTTATGACTTCTTCTTCTGAGTCTTCTGAGGAGGAAGTAGGTGTAACATACACTAACCTTCGACAGGTATGTTGGTAATAGTTTTGAGCTTTTCCCTTTGGAGCATGAATCCGTAAGGGAAGACGTCGGTCCTTGCCATAATTGAGAACCTTGTTGTTGTTCATGTCATAACCCATCTTCTGGATGAGGTTTTTGGCCTATACAGTGTAGCGGTAGAAATACATCTTGCCACTGTCGAGGTCTGGGTCTTCAAGAGTTATTCGCTGCGGATGCTCCAATTGACCGAATATGATGGGTTCCTCTTTTTTTTCCTGGCTGGAACTATAAATTAGGTACCCCGAATAGGGACAACTCGGTTCACATGGTTGACGGTCGTCACCTGCATCTGTTGTTTACGCAGAGAGTTGTCTAGAAAATATTTGGTGTTCCAACATGCACCAGAGTAGTTCGAAGACAACTTCTTGTTAATAAAGTGGGATATCTTATCCCGGAGGATTACATCGTCGAAAGAGTGTGCCTCCGTGTTGGTATAGACGTAGTCTTCTGGCTCTTCGTCAGTGATGATTAGAGCTATTGTGGAAGGAGGGGGAGGACGCTTCCCTTTCAGTTTGACCAATAAAGGGGTTGTGGTCGCATGCTTCTGCGCCTTTATGGTTGGCCTTGGAGACCTCCAGGGTAGCCTTATTCGTATTGGCTTCTGACCATCTTTTATCGTCACTGAAGGCGAAGGTGGAGCTCTACCCCGAAACTTAACAACGAGAGGCGCTGATACTTTGGGAGGCCATCCTTTCAGTCGAACATTTAAAGGTTCTTCGGTCGCTGCTACACTTTCTGAGGCTGTCTCTGCCTCATCATCAGCATCATTTCTATCGTCATCCCAGAGGACTGACTTAAATAGATCAGCATCCGTATAGTAGGCTTCAAGTCCTCGGAACGGGTCGATATCAGCAAACTCTGTTTTGATGGTCTCATCGCTAGCCACATACTTCATGCACTGATGTAGGGTAGAAGGGACAATCATGTACTCATGGATCCATGGTCGTCCTAGAAACATGTTGTAGTTTATGTCTGTATCGATGACATAGCAAGTTACTTCAGTATGGAGGTCACCAATCAAACACTTCAGGCAAATTTTGCCAAGAGGCTCGCTCTTTTCTGCATTAAAGCCGCTGATTGTTGTGTTCGAGGCTGTCAACCGATGCATCAGAATTCCTAGAGTTTGAAGGAGCCTTCTTGGGATAATGCTCAGAGAGAAACCCGGGTCGATGTGGATATGATCGACCTTAATGGCACCGACATACCCAGTATAATACAGAGGGCGATTGTGCCGGTTATTTTTTAGCAGCATATCTTGCTGGGTAAAAGTGATACTGGGAATCACTTCGACCACGCTGTGGCAATGTTGGCAAGCTGCGGGATCATCTTTTGGTAGCCGAACCTGAGTAAGAAAGGACTTGGCATTCTGTAAGGCTTCACTGAGTGCGTCTCGGGTCTCTTTAGAGAGGCGGAGGAGCTCGAAAAGTGACAATCTAGCCGGAGTGTTAGCCAGTTATACTAGAATATCGAAGTTATAGGGCTTGATAGGCCCTATTGCCGGATCCTTGCTGAGAGGTTTGTCGAAGCGAACATCCTTCTGTTTCTGTTTATCTGCGGTAGGAGCCCGAGATGGACCTACCTCTGGTGCGTCAGGAGCTTGAGATGGACCTGCTCCTGATACATTTGGGACAGGGGAAGTAGTCGGTGGAGACTCCACCTACTCTGGAGCCTGGCTCTCCTCTTGTCACTATGCTGAGCGGGTGGTCACCAAAGCATCATCGGTCGAAGTCGAGACCATGCGGCATGTTTTGCTTTTCTTTCCTTTGGTAGAAAGGGTCGTAGGTGCCATCATATCGGGGACTAAGTCAGGATGAATGCACATGACTTCGCCTTGAAGTGTGGAGAATGGGATGAGCCCTTGAGCGTTGTCTCGTGCTGGTGGAAGATTGACTACTTCCATTGTCGCCTTTGGAATGGGGACGACGTCGTATTGCACCTCTGTGGATGAAAAACTCCCAAACTAGAGAGTAACCATGTTGGCCATGATGGTCTTCTCCTCATAATCCAACAATATGACATTGGCATTGATGAGGCGCTGGATTTGCCTTTTCTACACATAGCAATCTCGTGTTGAGTGGTGGACGTACTGGTGGTAATTGTAGTACTTGAGATGCTCTATCTTTTCTACTTCATCAGGACGCCTGGGTACCGGGATGGACAATTTGCCACTCTCCGTAAGCATCTCGAAGAGCTCCAGCGTATCCTCGTCATTGAAGGAGTAAGTGCCCCTCAGCCTCTGCATTTTCACAGACTTGGGGTTCACGGATGCTGAACCTTTAGAGATGTTGACGGTCATGGCCTGCTTGCCTTTTCCATCTTTGGGGTTGCTGCAGGACGAGCGTCTCCCCTTGTCTTCAGGCACAGGAAAGTGTAGCTCCAAGAGCTGCGCATTATGGGCTTTCCTCTGTGCAGCATCTGCCTCTGTAAAAAAAAGGTGTTTACTCTGTGCAAGGAGCACTGTACCACAATTTAATTGCGAGTAGCATGTTCTTGCGGCATGAGTCCATAAGCATGTCCTCAGGTATGCCGGGCGGTAATCTGAGGGCTCCCTGGCGAATGTGCTCGATGTATATAAGGACAGGCTCCTTCTTCCTCTGGACAATCTCGATGAGGGTCGACATCGTCATGTCCATCCCTCCTTCGTAGAATTGGTCCACGAACAGAGTCTTCAGGTCTTCAAATGACGAGATATAATTGTCCGGAAGACTGCAAAACCATTCATAGGCTACCCCCTGCAGGGCTCCTACGAATATGTTGGATAGGAGGGCGTTATCCTTTGGCAGGTGCCCAGTTACCGAGGCAAATTACCTCAAGTATTGTCTAGAAGACCCCTTCCCTTCATAGGGTATAAGCGTCTACGGATTGTATTTGGGAGGGTAGACGACGTTGTCCCACTCGGCAGGGTATGGCTGCCGGATACCCATCTTTCGGAGTGCTGTTTGCTTCTCCTTGGCATTGTTTCACTTAACAAAATGCCTAAAAATTGTCTTTTGAAAGCAAACTAGAAAAAGTACCAAAGTACAAATTGTTCTGGGAAGTATTGCTATGGAAGTCTGATCTGAGAGCGATCACTTTGTTCCTTGGACCATATGATGATGATGAAAAAAACTGCTTGAAGAAGACGAACAATCGGAAGAACTAAGTCACCAGAAAGGTATCGAGCAATGGCACTGATGGCACAGTCGAATGCTTTTTTGCTTTGCTTCACCCTATTCTTGAGAAAAAGTTGAAGAAATGCTTCTGGGAATATCACTCTGAGAATATGAGTTCTCTCAGAATCTCTTCTCCTATCTCTATTGATCTTCTCTGATATTGTCTATGTAAAAAATAAGTCTATTTATAGACTTGACCCTTTGTGCGTAAAAAGCAACAAAAATGGGTCTCTACGCGAGTAACTGTCACCCACATTGTAAATCATCCTCTATGCTCGGTAACACGTGTCCCATGTAGAGTTTTGATCTCTACGCATGGTGACACATGTCCCACTTCTTCAACAAGTGGGAAAAGCACGTACACACGTTCCTCGATAAGTGTGGCATGAAAGCCACGTAAGCAAACCACGTTCCCATGTAGTCAGGAAAGCTCGGGCGTAAAAATGACCCAAAACATACTCCCTGCGTAAAGTAACAGACTGGCATAAAATAGTCCAAAATAAGCTTCCAGCATAAAGTGGCTAAAAATAGCCTTGAGCGTAAAATTAGCTCAAATAAACTTTACGCACACAATAACTTTGAGCATAAAAGCTCGAAATAGCTATCGTACGTAAAAGAAGCTATTTTTTGGGCGTAAAGTTAGCCCATCTGCACACTAAACGAAATGACCCAAAATATACTCCCTGTGTAAAGTAACAGACTGGCATAAAATAGTCCAAAATAAGCTTCCAGCATAAAGTGGCTAAAAATAGCCTTGAGCGTAAAATTAGCTCAAATAAACTTTACGCAAACAATAACTTTGAGCGTAAAAGCTCAAAATAGCTATCGTGCGTAAAAGAAGTTGTTTTCTGGGCATAAAGTTAGCCCATCTGTACACTAAACGACAAGCTTTGGGCTCGGTGAAAAGATTTCCTCGGCTTCTGTGCAATCCTACTGTCAGAAAATCATTTTGTCTGATCAAATCACTCATATTAAATGTGGCCTGGCAGTCTGTCCCCGACGTAAAAGTAGAGGATAACTCTCGCATAAAAAGCTTCTCGCATAGAGAGCAACATGCATAGAGAGTAGCTTGCGTAGAGTCTGAGCTTGACGTAATTTGAATTGCGTAAAGCTCTCAATTTCTTTGACTTGGTCTTTAAAGTACTTTTTATGCTTCTACAGGCATCATGATGAGCATATAGCTCCTTGATGGCCTGCTGTATTTCGGCCGGCATTACAAAACCTGTAGCCAATGGAGTAGACGAGGAGCCTGGTGGATGGTAGGCAGCCGGCTGGATCTATCATTAGTTGGCGGATCAAGCGCAGGTGTAGAGGCAGCGGGGGCCATATTGCTCTTAAGGTCGATTATGACCGAGGACAGAGTCTTCATGTTGTCCGTCAGCGTATCTAACTTTGTCTCGACGGCTTCGATACATCTGAGAGCTTCGTTGTTTTCTTTCTCGTTGCCATCGGCCATGAACACGGACCAAGTGTGAGGATGAGTCGAGGGAGCCGTGGGTCCTTTTCTCTCTGGCTCAGAAGCCTAAGCCTCGCCTTCTTGAGGATACACCGTAAGATTGTGATCTTCCTCGGACTCAACACGGTTGCTACCCCTAGTCTGGTGACTAGCTACGCCGATGGAGGAATCCGTGTCATATTGCTCCTTCTCATATCGGAACACAGGGTTGTCGTGCAAGGTAGGAGACTGGATACCCCCAATATGTGGCATTACATCCAATGCAGATATGGAACGGGTGCCTTGGAACACACCTACATCGGGTACCTTAGCTTTATTGTTCACCGGCCTCCTCTTCGGTTTAGCGACCGACACAGAAGGATTCTGGGAGGGCTTCTTGAAAGCTCTGGAATCCAACACTGCGTAGCAGGTGATGATACGAGGTTCATCTTCTCTATGCCTCACCTACCCCCTATTGAGCCTCTGGCGTAGGGTCGATGTGGAGTGAAGTCTCTGGAAGACAGAATGCCTGCTCGATGACGGCATAGCTGCCTTCTGGCAGCCACAGCTAATGGTAATCTGGGTGCAAGGGTGCCTTGATATAGGCACACCTTGTGCCATAGATTCTTCTTTCGCTCGGAAGAGGGTCAGATCTTCTGCCATGGCACCCCCATTGTACGTGCAGGAAAGCTGCACACAAGTACAGTCAGAACGGTCTGGCGGGAAAGCCTCATGTCACTTCTGCGGGAACGCTGCTTGCATGGCTCCCTCTCCTTAGGACATACCCCTGGCTTGGTTCTCAGAGCCATAGATCCTTCGCTCTCAACGCGGGCCTCTGGTCTGCCATAGGTGTCGTACGCTTATTGCATGAAGCACGAACCACCTAGGATATCTTCCTACTACCCCCAGCGGGTGAGTAGTATTCAGAGTCCGCCGAAGGCTCGCCTGAAGAGAAAGTGATTCTGTCAAAGACAGGTCTTCTTACCGATAATGCTTCCGTCATAGGGGGTTGGACCGGTGTGCACTTCCTTTGGCACCGAGCCTTCGTCAGATCAACCATACAACCACTGTCTTCCTCACCATACTTTTCCAGGACTGGAATCGGACGAGGGGATAAGGCTGTAGCAGCCAAAATCTTCTCCATGGCTTCCGCGTTGAGGGGTTCCTGAGACGAAGTTCTCGCCATCGTGCTGCTAGCTGGAGCCGCCTTAGGCCTCCATATACGTCGAGTCTTCTTTGGTTGTACGAACCGCTTCGAAGACTTCAATTTTTCATCAGATAGGGGATCTTTAAAAGCTTGCTGGTCGAAGCATACGACCAGCATGTCTTGGAAAGATCCCAGCAAGTTGTCATCAGATTGTATCTCCACCTTCTCGTTGGAGGGGAAGGTATTCTCCAGCAGAGTCGCCATTTTGTTCGATATAACAAAAGGTTGAACAAACTTTTTGATTTATTGAACGTATAATGTATCTTTATACAAAGAATGAAGTCCTAAACAGGATATTCTAAGTACAGGGAGAAAAGGTTTCTGGGAAAGTGTGACGGTGGAGATCGAGCACTACAGCGGCTCCTTTACTCCTTTGAAGATCTGTTGACTAATCAACATTGCTCTGGCTCTTTGGCGCCTTTGATGGAACTCTGAGGTCACCGATGAAGAGGTTGTCTAGAGGAGAAGATCCCTTGGTGGGGGTTGTTCTTCTGTTAGTTGGTTGGTAGATTATTCCTTCTTAGATGAAGGTTGTCGCTCTCTTTAAGTTGAAGGAGAACTCCTTCTATTTATAGAGAATCGAGCACACATGCGATGTGCATTAGGATTCATGAGATATAAAAAATCTGCCGTCATTGCATGGTACAGGCTTCTGTGGCGCTAACACGTGGCAGACATCGAGATTCCCCTTAATCGAGATCTCTGGTGGTTATCAACATAATCGAAGGTGGTGATAAGTGGCGTATGCCGATTTGCTTGCTCGTATACAGCCGAGTAAGTCTTGGGATTTCATCCTAGATTTGGAGTCTAATTGATCCTCGTCTAAGATTTAAATCATTCTGATATAATATCAATCATGATTTAATCCCAATCTTTTCTGCAAAAGGCGGCTTAAACAAAACAATTGGGGTAGACCTATGCTTCCTGTGCCTCTGGTGAGGACTAAGTACTGTTGTGCTTCTAGAGTGACGAGTAGACCGTGCTTCTAGAGACGACGGAGCCTCTGTGCTCAGGTGACGAGTGGACTTGGCTTCGAATGACAACGAGACTTCTGTGCATTTAGAGCAACGATGAAGCTGTGTTTCGGAGTAACAGAGTCACTGTATTGTAGGCGAAGATTAGGCTTGTGCTTCAGGTTGGCGAGGTTACTATACTTATGGAGCGACATGCTGACTTGCATTAGTTACAGTGGGAGTTCCCAAGTCTTTTGTAGAGAAGTGACTTAAGCTTCTAGATCGGAGCAGATGACTGTGTCGTGGGAATGGAGATGGTGTGAACATATAACCATCCTGCGCCTCATGTGGATGCATATAAGTAGCTGCACCTCTGAACTTTGAAGGCGTTGGCTTTGGAGGAAAGGGTGAAACACCCTTGTGTGTTTGGGGTTGGCCAGGTAGGTAGCTGCACCTCTGGAGTGAAGACACTGGTTTGTGAAGTAAAAAAAAAGACAGGGCCTACCACCATCTTGTTTCTAAGGTTGGCACAAGTGAGTAGCTGCGCCTCTGGCTTGAAGGCTTTGGCTTCTGAAGTAAAGAGCGATAAATACACGCTCTTTAAACCATCGTAATATAGGGAATTCCAAGGGTCTAAGACTGACACTCATCGTGCTGAGTCTTAGGTTCATCCCATTAATACGGGAATTCTGACTGTCGGCCATGTGGCGTACACTCTGGGCCATTCTCAGTCCTATACAAGAGGAAGTTCTCCTCTGAAGAGTCGCTGTCTTTTTCTTGGCATCCTTCACTACCATGCGAGATCCAAACTTAACTTCGAGCGACGATCGGCCTTGTATAAATTGGCTGCTGGTAGAGGCTTTTCTGTTCATAGGAGCCATGTTCTTATAGAAGAACTCTGTGTAGAAGGAGCCATTGCTGCCCTTAAGAAATATGTAAATGTCCTCCTTAGGGAGTTCAACTCTGGGCGATGTCTGGGAGATCTTTGAGGTCCTGACGACCTAGGTCATGGGTGGATAGCCAACCCAAAGAGCCACAGGTTGTACTATGTCCTTCCCATTCAGGGCTTCGCGATCTGTTGCGCGCTTTGAATGCTCGGGCCAATGACTTCTTCATAAAGCTGCTTACTTTGGCCGAGTGGCTGATATGCTTCTGGGAGGCTACGCCCATAAAAAGGTCAGAATACGCCTCGATGGTGGTCAATCTTCTAGCATGAAGAAGAAGGGCTGCACTTTGACGAAGACCGAATCCCATGTAGACCCCTCTAGGTGCTGTCGAATTTGTACCAGTCCTTTGTAGATGAACATAATTAGTCCTTTTTGTGTAGTCTCGATGTGTCTATACTAGACTTTGGTAGACATGACACATAAGGGACTTCTTTTCATATCTTTTGTTTGCCTTTTTATCATCTGCTCTGTGGCGAAGGGATGTCATCAGCTGAGATTTTTCAAGCTTCTACAGTCCCATATTTAGCGGGTTGCACCTCGAGGATGGACTCTGCGGCTGAGTCGGGAGAGACCTCTCGTTGCTTTACTTTTTATGCCGTACTTGCTTCTTTGGCTTTGGTTTTCTGAATACATTTTCGTGAATGTTTTCGATGGTTTTTATGCCTTGCATTTTTGAACTCACATTTACATATCAAGCTCCTTGAATAATACAGTGTTCTAATCAGTTGCTTGTAAGATTTCAGGTAATCGTATAGGCGACGACGAGTACGACCAACAAGTCTCTCGCCTCGAACAAAAATCAAGGTGAGTGGCTGACCCTTCTCTTCTCGACCCCCTTCTTAATTCAATCGATAACATTATTGCGAATGAAAAGATAGATGCAAGGGCATGGACACGTCTACTTATCTTATAAAATTATGTTAAACAAAAGATTGACTCATTGAACAATTGATGCCACGACAAGGCGGGACACGATGAAATAATTAAGTTCTCAAAAATGTTTACCATGCTTTGCTAACTAAATTGTTCTAACATGGTCATGGACAACTTGTCGACAAGGTAAAATTTTCTTCCAGCGGCACCTGTCATGACCCGCACCCAGTGTAGGGGCACGAAAAGTGGTTACGTCCAACCTATGCCGCAGTGTCGACGGTAGAACGCTGTCCTATGTCACATATATCTAACAATTATAAGGTACCTGTACAGTTATACTCTCCGAATGGAGGGATAATATAAAGTACAAACTCAATCACAGCTAAGGTAGAAAGTACGATAAGATAGATAGATAAGAACTGAATCCACAAAGAAAATACAAGATAAGAAAGAGAATCTAAATGTCTAAGATAACAACTCCACAATATCCAAAATAACAAAATCCCCAAATAAATACAAGTGTATCCAAATAAGATAGGATAATAAGTAAGATACTTGTCTAGCTAACTAGCCTAGACTACTGGGGTAATGTCTTCTGCAAGTGCTGGGTCCTCGTAGGAGTCCATCTCACAGGTGTCATCTAGGCCTGCTCCATAATATGTAGGACAGAACTCCTCAAGGTCATCTGTAATATTTTTAACAGTTCCTGTCAGGATGGGAGCGAGCACAGTACATCTCACGCAGTTCATATCATGACAGGAATATAAAATAGGCAATAGAGTAAATACATAAAACGCTAAAAGAAAAGACATAAAATAGAAAGAAAATCGTAATAGAAATATCTACTATAAGTAAATAGCTACAGTGAACTAGTGATTTAGAGTACAAGATAGACATGTGAACAGCTTGATAATAAACATGAGAGGTTGTACATGGCTATACTACTTTGGAAATATTCACATAACTATTTCTACTCCACCATCCCCAATCAATACACAAGGATCCGTTCAAGTTATGTTATTGTATATGATTTCAAATAGGGCCCATAAATGGGTGCACATGAATATAAACATGGTGGCTCCGTGAACATGAGAGTACATGATTCACGAGAGTGCACATGAATGGTGAAAGCACGGGAATACATGATGAAAATGAAACACACATGACATGATATATCCGATGCTCCCGAGGGGGATAACATCGTATGAAAAGATCCATATAGTACTAATATGTGTTTCCATCGTGACAGCATTAAGTAAAGTAATCTAGAGCAAGAATATAGTCCTAGAAAGTATGAAACGGTCAGAGAATGTACTCGCCTGATATCCTGAGTATCTGAAGTAAAATACTGTCTGAGGAGTGGTATCTGGCTCCTATTTAGAACAACACAAGTCACAACATATCCAAAATGGTAAAATAGACAACCACAATGCATTCTACATGATGTTTGGGTCAATCAAGGCTAAAGTCAACCTTTGGTCAACTTTAGTCAACTACACTAGTCAAACTAGGTCAAATCCTAACCATACAAGTCTCACTAAGCCTAACCATACCTATCTAGCATTCAATTGCCATCACAATGCTATACAAGCCTATCAACACCATCCCATGTATATATATGCCATATACATATAGGCTTACATATAGGAAACCATATAGGCTATATGCCTATGTACCAATCTACATTGGCATACACTCATATTTATTTACCACATTTATATACACTAAAATCATATAGACAATATGCATATATATTACATTATTATTTAGCAAGTTATATATATCATATATATACATTATATTATTATTTCATACAGGAATATAGATGTTATATATATATACGTATATAGGGAGAGAAATAGAGTGACATATGTGTGTGTGTGTATATAGGTTTCCTGTGTGTGTGTGTGTGTGTGTGTGTGTGTGTGTGTGTGTGTGTGTGTATGAGTGTAGGGTGTTAGCAGTGATGTGTGTGTATAGCATACAGTGGCATGTGTGTGTAAATGTTCTCAGGTTATTGTGTACATGTATATGAGTGTGTGTATAGGTATCAGGAATCAGTGTGTACATGAGAATTATTGAGCAGTAGGTAGTATAGGTTCTCGGGTTTGTACATATGTGTGTGTGTGTATAATATGTTCTCAGGTCAGTGTACACATGTATTCTCAGTTTTTGAATTCAGTTGAGTCTATACAAAATAGTTTACAAGTTAACAGTCCAATAAAATTCGAAAACCCATAAATCCCTATGCCAACAGGAACCCTAACATGTATATTAAACTCAGATAGGATACATATGAACTAACATGATAATTATCATTCGAAATCAGTTTAAACACAAGTTTAATTCTCAGAAATTCGAATATCAACACCTTGTATCAGGAATTGGGGAAAATCACCAATTCGAATTCAAAAACAATTAATAATCAGTTTAATGGTTGGTAAATCATGTGTCACATGTGAATGTGTCCTACGTGTGTCCTAGTGTCCATAAACTGGACACAAACGTGTCCAAGCTAATTCCCACACTTGTGTGCATCAAGACAGTGCACAGTCTCGTGCTCGTGTTTATCGCATTCATGGACACGACACTCGACACGTGTGTCCACGTGGTCACGTCCACGCGGTCACGTCCACGTGTAGCCCAATACTAGGGCTACATACTGCATACACCATAAAGTGTCCATGTCTTGTCCAGTGCGGACACGAGACGTGTGTTAGTGAGAAAATTACGACAGTACGTGCACAGTGTGAACCCAGTCCGGGTCAGATTTCTCTTCGTGTGGTGAACCATATGATCCCAAACTTTGGGAGGTTGATGTCAGTCATTGTCCCGACATCCTCCCCAAATTTCCCGTGTCTACGTGTCCTGAGTAGAGAGTACTCAGTGTCGGGCAGCAGGACACTGTCCGTGCGTGCACAGTGAGCGTATTCGTATCCTGTTTGGACACAGACAGGGCTCGAATTCGCCTCCCAATAGGAAATCAATACATCCATATAAATCAACATTTCTATTTAATTACTTTTCAAAAACAGCAAAATAAATTCCACTTAGACATCTACACAAACACTTAGAACTAGATTATGATACGTGTCCAATACGGACATAAAATCAATGTAAAATTTCACCAATCACACACCACAGTTAGGGGACACCTAGATCTAAACTATTATGCAAAGAAATCAGGGCTAAAGTTTTTTTTTAGTGTGTTTACCTATAGAGTGTCAATGATAAGAAAAAAGCTCCAAATAGGATGATTTTCCTTGCAAGCCAATAACTCCAAATTGTACCAAAACTGAGATTTCTCTCCATGAATAGAAAATAGAGTGGAATTAGACTCTAATGCGAGAAACGAGAGTCAAAAAGGAATTAAAATGAAATAGTTATGGATTGGGGAAGAATGACCAATACCTTTCTTTTCTAAAAGTTTATTTGATGCAAAAGAGGCAAGAAGAATAGGAAGAGAGATTATATAGGGTGGGGATCCTTATGTGGCCGGCCAATAAAGAAGGAATTAGGGTTAGGGTTCGGACTAATGGGCTTGGGCCAAGTCTCAACGGTAAAGGAAATCATTCCCAAGTCAAAAGTCCATGAACCTAATCATTTTTTCTCCTATATGAAACTTGATTCTAAATTACTTAACTTGGATTGACTTAAGTTAGACTAGGGTCCCACCATGCTATTCAAGTCACGATAGCTATAGTCAATATCTAGGTTGGTCTCCATAGTCTCAACTAGCAAAAGTCAAAAATAACAATCATCACTCCAATAATTCAAAATAAATTCAAAATTTAAAATGACCAAAATACCCTCAAGCTAAAATGTGGTAGTGATAAATCTACCCTCCTTAAAAGAATTTCGTCCTCAAAATTAAAAGGCAAAACAAAAATGATGAGAAGGATAGACAATCATACCTCAAGGTCCAAAAAGATATGGGTATCGCTCGCGTATCTCATCTTCTCGCTCCCAGGTAGACTCTCTTGGAGAATGATGCCTCCATACGATGCGAACCAAGGGTATCACCTGGTTTTTTAGTACCTTCTCTCAGCGATCCAGAATCTCCACTGGCTGCTCTGGATAACTGAGAGTAGGTCCCACCTCAATCTCGGAATGGTCAAGTACATGGCTAGGATCAGCCACATACCGTCTTAGCTGTGATACGTGGAATACGTTGTGGACACCCACTAGTGCAGGTAGAAAGTCTAGCCTGTATGCCACGTCACCGACTCTCCCGCTGATCACAAAAGTCCGATGAAGTACGGGCTAAGCTTTCCACCTCCACCAAAACGCATGGTACCACGAGTCGGAGATATCCTCAGAAAAATCATGTCTCCGACCTAAACACAAATAAGGTCTCAAGTTACAAAATAATCGAACATGATCAAACAAACACAAAAAACAACTTACTTCTAATCCTATCTCTAATCTGTACCTCAAACTCTAAAGGCCTCCGGTGGCTATCGGCCCAATACCGATGTCGGTCTTGTGCGACTCGAAGTCTGTCCCTGATGAGCTTTACCTTCTCGGCTACGTCAACAACCATCTCAGGTCCCAATAAAGCTCGCTCTCCAACAACATCCTAAGATAATGGTGTACGACACCTACGCCCGTATAGTGCCTCGAAGGGTGACATCTCAAGGCTGGCCTGAAAACTGTTGTTGTAAGCAAACTCCAGCAAGTGCAAGTGATCCTCCTAATCTAAAATCTAAGACGCATGTCCGCAGCATATCCTCTAGAATCTGAATAGTCCTCTCTGACTGTCCGTGCGTCTCAGGGTGGTATGTAGTACTAAATTTGAGCTGAGTGCCCAAACTAGTCTACAGACTCCGCCAGAAATAGAAAGTAAAGCGACTATCCCGATTCGAGATGATGCTAACCGAAACTTCATGAATCCTGACAATCTACCGTATGTACATCTCTAAAAGCCTCTCAGTAGACGTACCCACTTTAAATAGCAAAAAGTGCATCGATTTGGTCAACCTGTCTACGATGACCCAAATTGTGTCTTTCTTTCCTGGTGTACGCGATAATCCAGATATAAAATCCATTGTGATGTGCTCCTACTTCCACTCTGGAATAGGCAATGGCTGCAACAAACCTCCTGGCCTCTGCCTCTCAGCCTGGACCTGCTGACAGACCAAACATCTGGCTACGAAGTGAGCTACGTCCCGCTTCATCCCATACCACCAGACGTGCTCCCTCAGGTCCTGTACATTTTGTTGGCACCAGGATGTATAGAGGACTGAGATCGGTGGGCCTCCTGCATGACCTGCTCCCTGAGCTCTCCACTGGGCGCACACAACCTGGAACCGTGCCTCAAAGCATCATCCTCTGCAAGAGTAAACTCATCATCCACGAGCCCTGCTCGAACCTGCTCTCAGATACACCGCAGAGAAATATCCTCGAACTGAGTTGACTTGATCCTTTCCATCAAGTTCGACTGAATCTGAAAGCCCCACATCTGCATCTGAACCCCTGGCACAATCACCTCAATCCCCAGGCTCTCTAAATCTGCTAGCAAGTGATGATCCATAGTCAAACACATGGCTATCAGATACCTACTCAAGGCATCGGCAACCACGTTGGCCTTTCCTGGGTGATACTGTAGTGAAATGTCGAAGCCCTTTATCAACTCCAACACCTGTGCTGCCTCATGTTGAGCTCCTTCTGTATAAACACATACTTTAATCTCTTATGATCTGTGAAGATCTCTACTCGCTCTTCGTATAAGTAGTATTTCCATAACTTCAAAGCAAATATCACTGCTGCCAACTCCAAGTCATGGGTAGGGTAGTTCTTCTCATGGGAACGTAACTGCCTCGAAGCATAGGCAATCACCTTCCCATGCTGCTGCAAGACACAATCCAAACCCTTCCATGAGGCGTCACTGTAGATAGTGAGCCCTCCTGATCCTGATGGCAATGTCAGAATCGGAGCTGTCGTCAGCCGCTTCTTCAACTCATCAAAAGCGACCTGACACTCCTCTGACCAAACAAACTCTGCATCCTTTCGGGTCAGCCTAGTCAACGGCTCTATAATCCGAGAGAAATCCTATACAAACCTCCTGTAATAGCCTGCCAGTCCCAAGAAGCTCCTCATCTCTGCTACTGAACTCTGTGTCGACCAAGCCTCAACTGCCGTGATCTTCTTCGGATCTACTGAGATTCCATCTCCAGTCACCATATGACCCAAGAAGTCAACTCTGTCCAGAAGAACTCACACTTCGAGAGCTTGCCATAAATCTTCTCCCTCCTGAGTGTCTCCAGAACCACTCTCAAGTGCTTCTCTTGCTCCTTCTCAGTCTTCGAGTACACCAGGATATCACGATGAACACCACCACAAACTTGTCCAAGTACTGGTGGAAAACCTTGTTCATCAAGTTCATGAATACCGTCGGGGCGTTGGTCAGCCCAAACGGTATAACCAAGAACTCAAACTGACCATACCGCGTCCTAAATGCGGTCTTCGGAATATCCTCCTTCTTCACCTTTACCTGATGATAACCTGGCCTCAGATCAATCTTCGAGAAAACCCAAGCTCCGCTCAACTGATCAAAGAGATCATCAATCCGCGGCAGTGGGTATCTGTTCTTGATCGTTGGGTATCTGTTCTTGATCTTGAGGTTGTTGAGTGCCCTATAGTCGATACACATCCGTACCGACCCATCCTTCTTGGGTACAAAGAGTACCGGTGCTCCCCAAGGTGAAGAACTCGATCGGATGAAGCCCTTGTCCTGCAGCTCATCCACCTGCTTTTTCAATTCCACCAACTCACTGTTGTTCACTTGATAAACATGCTGAGAAATCGGTTCCGCATCGGAAACCAAGTCTATCGAGAACTCAACATTCCTATCCGGTGGAAGTCTTGGCAACTCCTCAAAGACGTCCATGAACTCTAAAATCATAGGATGTGGAACCGCCTACTCCTCGACTGAAACTTCGCAGAAAAGTCTTCTGCTCTGCTCCATCTACCGTCGGGTGAACTCGAACTCTGGCACCCCTGGCGCTCCGAACAGAACTCTACCCCCACGGCAATCTATGTTGGCATGATGCCTGCTCAACCAATCCATACCTAATACGATGTCGTAGTTCGGTAGTGGTATTACGAGCAGACTCGCCTCCAACTCCCGACCTCCCAAAATAACACTCCGCCCTCTGCAAACATCACTCACGAGGATAATACCACCCCCGGTCATGATCTTATAGGTCCTAGGCAATGATTCAGATACAAGACAGTGTCTAACAGTAAATGATACAGACACAAAATTATGGGAAGCCCCAGAATCAAATAAGGTAAAAGCTAGAATAGAGTCGAGAAAAACAGAACCTGCTATCAGCTCCCCAATAGCCTCTGTATCCTCGACCGCCATGGCGAAAGCTCGTCCCTGTTGGCCTTTTCTGACCTGCTGCTGATGTTGTACGAACCGTTGCTGCTTAGTCGACAGCGGTCCCTTCTGCGGCCCCACTGGAGCCTTGGCTCCT
The DNA here is from genome assembly GCA_029216955.1 of Iris pallida. Taxonomy (NCBI): domain Eukaryota; kingdom Viridiplantae; phylum Streptophyta; class Magnoliopsida; order Asparagales; family Iridaceae; genus Iris; species Iris pallida. The sequence goes on from JANAVB010009999.1 coordinate 8,590,890, forward strand.
GCTTCCTGTGCTGCTCTACCTGCAAAGAGGGAACAGTCCCTCAACTGATGCTCCGATGAACCGCAGAGAAGGCACTTCCCCAGCCTCTTCCTGCGCTTAGTCCATACATGCCCCGGTTTCCTTCAGAAGGTATATCTAGTAGACTGCTGCCTCGGGGCGTGCTACTGCTACCTCGACTGCTGATGTTGAGCTGGCTGAAGTCTCGGCTGTTGGAACTGCTGTGGCTGAAAGTATCTCTTCAGGTGCTGCTGCTAAAAGTGTGGCCTCTCGGCCAGTCCTCCGCTACCACTGGCTCCCTGAATGTCTCATCCCCTCTTGAGCCTCAGCTTAAGATCATCCTCTACTGCTAAGTCACCCACCTGGATCTCCTCAAAAGTGGTACTGTGGGCACTCTTGGTATAGGACTTCACCTCATTGACTACTCCCTTCCTGAACCTCCGGGCCTTCGTCGCCTCAGATAACCCCTCAACAAACCTATCCAGATGGCAGAACTCCTCAACGTACTCCTCGACAGTCTGACTGCCCTGCACCAAAGCCTCGAACTGCATCTCGAGGGTACCAAACTCTGTGTCGGAGAAGAACTTCTCCTTGAACAACTTCTTAAAAGGTGTCAAAGTCTGCCTAACTGTACCAACCATCGGGTCTATCTAGTACCACGTGCGAGCCAAATCCTGTATCATACTAGCCGCCGCCTCAATCTATACTCTGGCTGGAATCTCTGCCGGCCTGAAGATCTCCTCCATGTGCTCAATCCACTCATCTGCGTACAGGATGCCTTCTGTACCCCGGAAGTCCCACGGGTGCATCTTCTGGAAATTTTGGATGCCTTTCTCCTTCGGCTGATGCTGCTGTTGAACTGCAGGAGGCTGAGCTGTAGCCCTCTCAACTGTCGTCAGGGCCAGATCGATGCCCCGACTGAACTCTGCCGTCTGACGCTGCTGCTAGGCCTGCTGGGCCTCCATGAACTGCTGGAAGAAAGTTAATAGCTGGACTGCGTCAACGGATCTTGAAGGCGGCTGCTGCTGCTGGAGCATCTCCAAAATGACTGGCTTTGCCTGCACACTACTGGTGGAGGGGCTCCTCCAAATATAGCTGAAATACCCACCCCAGCTGGCATAACTGGGGCTACGGTACCGGGGGCTGGCTGCTAAGGACGAGAGGTGGCAGACCTCTCATCAGTGTCCCCCTGTCCTGGGCGATGAGATCTAGTCTCGACCATCCTAGAGACAGATCAAACAAGAAAATAATTTCTAAGAATGAGTCTAAATAGCAAATGAGGACAGTTTATATTCAAGGGAATAAAATAAGTAGCAAATTCAGATAAAAGGAATCTGATTATGAGTTTTTCCTAATGTGATTGATTACCTTCAAAATATCATAATCCTACTGCAGGCTGCAGTGATACTCTAGTTCGAATACCACCGCAATTCTAAATAGGACCTGCATGGGCCACCACTAAAAATATGTCACGACCCGCACCCAGTATAGGGGCACGAGAAGTGGTTACGTCCAGCCTACGTCGCAGTATCGGCAGTAGAACATTGTCCTAGGTCACATACATCTAACAATTATAAGGTACCTGTACAGTTATACTATCTTAATAGAGGAATAATATAAAGTACAAACTCAATCCCAGCTAAGGTAGAAAGTACGATAAGATAGATAGAAAAAAACTACATCCACAATGAAAATACAAGATAAGAGAGAGAATCTAAATGTCTAAGATAACAACTCCACAATATCCAGAATAACAAAATTCCCAAATAAATACAAGTGTGTCCAAACAAGACAGGATAATAAGTAAGATACTGGTCTAGCTAACTAGCCTAAACTACTGGGATAATGTCCTCTACAAGTGCTGGGTCCTCTTCGGAGTCCAGCTTACAGGTGTCATATAGGCCTTCTCCATAGTATGTAGGACAGAACTCCTCAAGGTCATCTGTAATATTTTTAACAGGTCCATTCAGGACGAAAGCGAGCACAGTACATCTCACGCAGTTCATATCATGATAGGAATATAAAACGGGCAATAGAGTAAATACATAAAACGCTAAAAGAAAATACATAAAATAGAAAGAAGACTAATGGAAATATCTACTATAAGTAAAGAGCTACAGTGAACTAGTGATTTAGAGTACAGGATAGACATATGAACGGCTTGGTAATAAACATGAGAGGTTGTACACGGCTACACTACTTTAGAAATATTCACATGACTATTTCTACTCCCTTATCCCCAATCAATACACAAGGATCCGTTCAAGTTATGTTATTGTACATGATTTCACATGGGAGCCCATAAATGGGTGCACATGAATATAAACATGGGGGCTCCGTGAACATGAGAGTACATGAATCACTAGAGTGCACATGAATGGTGAAAGCACAGAAATATATGATAAAAGTGAAACGCACATGACATGATGTATCCAATAATCCCGAGGGGGATAACATCGTATAAAAAGATCCATATAGTACTAATCCGTGTTTCCATCGTGACAGCATCAAATAAAGTAATCTAGAGCAAGAATATAGTCCTAGCAAGTATAAAACGGTCAGAGAATGTACTCGCCTGATATCCTGAGTATATGAAGTGAAATACTGTCTGAGGAGTGGTGTCTGGCTCCTATTTAGAACAGCACAAGTCACAACATATCCAAAATGGTAAAATAGACTACTACAATACATTCTACATGATGTTTGGGTCAATATAGGCTAAAGTCAACCTTTGGTCAACTCTAGTCAATTACACTAGTCAAACTAGGTCAACTAGGTCAAATCCTAACCAGACAAGTCTCATTAAGCCTAACCATCCCTATCTAGCATTCATATACCATCACAATGCTATACAAGCCTATCAACACCATCCCATGTATATACATGCCATATACACATAGGCTTACATATAGGAAACCATATAGGCTATATGCCTATGTACCAATCTACATTGGCATACACTCATATTTATTTACCACGTTTATATATACTACAATCATATAGGCAATATGCATATATATTACATTATTATTTAGCAAGTTATAGATATCTTATATATACATTATATTATTATTTCATACAGGAATATAGATGTTATATATATACCTATATAGAGAGAGAAATAGAGTGACATGTGTGTGTATATGGGTTTCATGTGTATGTGTGTATGAGTGTAGGGTGTTAGCAGTGATGTGTGTGTATAGCATACAATGGTGTGTGTGTACATGTTCTTATGTTATTGTGTACATGTATATGAGTGTGTGTATAGGTATCAGGAATCAGTGTGTACATGAGAATTAGTGAGCAGTAGGTAGTATAGGTTCTCAGGTTTATACATATGAATGTGTTTGCATAATATGTTCTCAGTTCAGTGTACACATATATTCTTAATTTTTGAATTCAGTTGAGTGTACACAAAATAATTTACAAGTTGACAGTCCAATAAAATTCGAAAACCCATAAATCCCTATGCCAACAAGAACCCCAACATGTATATTAAACTCAGATAGGATACATGTGAACTAACATGATAATTATCATTCAAAATTAGTTTAAACACAAGTTTAATTCTCAAAAATTCGAATATCAGCACCTTGTATCAGGAATTAGGGAAAATTGCCAATTCGAATTCAAAAACAATTAATAATCTGTTTAATGGTTGGTAAATCATGTGTCACATGTGAATGTATCCAACGTGTGTCCTAGTGTCCATAAACTGGACACAAACGTGTCCAAACCAATTCCCACACTCGTGTCCATCAAGACAGTGCACAGTCTCGTGCACGTGTTCATCGCGTTCGTGGACATGACACACGACACGTGTGTCCATGTGGTCACGTCCATGTGTAGCCCAATACTAGGGCTACATACTGCACACACCACAAAGTGTCTACGTTGTGTCCTGTACGGACACGAGACGTGTGTCAGTGAGAAAATTACGACAGTGCACGCACAATGTGAACCCAGTGCGGGTCAAATTTCTCTTCGTGTGGTGAACCATGTGATCCCAAACTTTGGAAGATTGATATCAGTCATTGCCTCGACATCCTCTCCAAATTTCTCGTATCCATGTGTCCTAAGTAGAGATTACTCAGTGTCAGGCAGCAGGACACTGTCCGCGCGTGCATAGTGAGCGTGTTCGTGTCCTGTTTGTTCACAGACATCGCTCAAATTTGCCTCAGTCCAATGTGAAATCAATACATGCATATAAATCAACATTTCTATTTAATTACTTTTAAAAAATAGCAAAATAAATTCTATTAAGACCTTTACACAAAAACTTAGAACTAGAATATGATACGTATTCGATACAGACACGAAATCAATGTAAAATTTCACCAATCACACACCACAGCAGGGGGACACCTAGATATAGACTATTATGCAAAGAAATCAAGGTTAAAACATAGTTTAGGGTATTTACCTATAGAGTGTCAATGACAAGGAAAAATCCCCAAATAGGATGATTCTCCTTACAAGCCAATAGCTCCAAATTGTACCAAAACTGATATTTCTCTCCATGAACAGAAAATAGAGTGGGATTAGACTCTAATACGAGAAACTAGAGTCAAAAAGGAATTAAAATGAAGTAGTTATGGATTGGAGAAGAATGACCAATACCTTTCTTTTCCAAAAGTTGATTTGATGCAAAAGAGGCAAGAAGAATAGGAAGAGAGATTATATAGGGTGGGGATCCCTATGTGGCCGGCCAATAAAGAAGGAATTAGGGTTAGGGTTTTGACTAATGGGCTTGGGCAAGTCTCAATGGTAAAGGAAATCATTCCACAAGTCAAAAGTCCATGAACCTAATCATTTTTTCTCCTATATGAAACTTGATTCTAAATGACTTAACTTGGGTTGACTTAAGTTAGACTAGGGTCCCACCATGCTATTCAAGTCACCATAGCTAGAGTCAATATCTAGGTTGTTCTCCAAAGTCTCAACTAGCAAAGGTCAAAAATAACAATCATCACTCCAATAATTCAAAATAAATTCAAAATTTAAAATGACCAAAATATTCTCAAGCTAAAATGTATTAGTGACAGCACCCCTGGGCCACGGGACCGTTTCGACCTAGGGGAAAATACGGTATAGCTGTGCTGGTTAATAGCACGGGTTAGGCGGGGACTTCCAGCGGGGCTCGCTACTTGCGTTGAAAGGGCCCCGACTAACAAAAGCTATGAGTCCAGGATAGCTTGTTGTGTCAGTGACCAAACACCCATAATTTGCTCACTCTATACTAGCGATAACAATTGACAAGGAAGAACATGGTAAGTCTCACATTACACAACATGCTCTATCGTAGGTAAGTTTTGGCGTAAATTATATTATGCCTGTCATATGCTTGCCTGAAATTCATTAGGATGGTTAGAATGATTCACAAAACTAAATCATATAAACTTTTCAACCAAATGAGAGCATGGAACTTAATTTGCCACGGACCAGTACAAAGTGTAATGCACTAATCCTCGCTCTCCACAGGTACCCCGAACCAAGAAGGACGTGCCACTTAAGCTCAAGGCGGCGCAAGTACATTTGAAGCCTCATCCATGTGTTGAAGGATTGTTTTGATCCTTTTGAAGACTCCACATTCAATCCAGAAGAAAAGATGTCTCGACTCGCTACAATACCAGGTGGAATGAAATATTTTGCTTATAAATGGAGGCATAATGTATGGAACGACTATCTCATCAGCATTCATTTTGTAATCGAGTCATGTTGTAGCCCGCAAGGCAAATGAATGTAACAGAGTTATGTAAATGATGTTTATTATCAATGAAAAAAGTTCATTCTGTTTTCAAAAATGTGTTTGTTTAATTTCTCTGTGTACTCTACGTGATATTGCGTTTCAGATAACCTTATGACTATGCCTTGTGCGATCACAACTTAGGTTCGCACGGCATCTCGGCCGGAGGATGACTATCGATTCTACGGAATCGGGACGTGATACACGGTAGATAACTTACTGGCCTAAATTGACCCGTTATGAAGCAAATAGAGTACATAAAGACATATTTGAGTGGGACATGATATACCAAATTGAAAATAAACTTGTCTAGGTCAAAAATCATGAAAAAAGTTTTTAGAGATTGGCATTTCTTTTGCTCCAAAAATCAAAGGTACGGAAGGGTACATATATATATATATATATATATATATATATATATATATATATATATATATATATATATATATATATTAAACAAGATAATTAAAATAAATTAAAAAATAACTCTAAAAATATAGGAGGCTTACAACACCGGGCCCTACCTCGCTCTTAATAATCGCAAGCAACAACCCCATTGGGCTATAAGGCTGTTTGGTTCGCTGTATTTGTACGGGGAGTAGGACTTTTTGAGGGAACTGCTTCGCTTTCTTCAGCACACTTGCTGAGTTTCCTCGTTTGGAAGCTGGAAGGAAGCAGCGGGAAGTGGGGAATCTCTGCCACCACACAGTGACTTGTCCCTTCCGATCTTTACTCTCCCACCTACGCTCGAAAATGGAGGGAAGTGTGCGGGGAATGTCATTTTTCCTCACTTTTACTCCAGCGAGAAGAGTTCTTCCCCTTCCCTGGCTCTGGTCACCATCCTCCCGCGCTGCGCCGGTATTTTCGTTGAGGTGAAACCCTTAAAATCAATTTTTTTGCTGATGAAATGAAATTATTTTTGGTTCTATGAACCAGATCCAAAATTTTTGTTAGGGTTTCATCTTGGATCTGTCATTTTCGTGATGAAATGAAATTATTTTGGGTTCTAGGAAGCAGATCCGAATAATTTCCGTAGGGTTTCCTCTTCGTTCTAACATTTTCGTGATGAAATCGAAAAATTTTAGGGTTCTAAGAACCAGATCCGAAAATTAATTTAGGGTTTCAGCTTCGATCTAACATTTTGGGGATGAAATCGAAATTTTTTTGGGTTCTAGAACCAGATCCCAAAATTTATTTATGGTTACAGCTTCGATCTACCATTTTGGTGATGAAAAAAATCCTTCTTTGGGTTCTATGAACCAGATCCGGTAAAAATAGTTGATGGTTTCATCTTCGATGATAAAAATATGTATGATTTTTGCATTTTATATCAATTTTACTCATGATCTATGGACTGTATACACCATATCTGTGTGCAAACCCGAATAAAATGCTTAGATCTGAAAGTCTTGTGCATTATTTGCGATCGAAAGTTTGTAGATCTGATGCTTTGGCGATCTGTGAATTATCGGAGTTTGTAGATCTGAAAATTTGCAGATCTTTATATTTTTGACGTGTGTAGATCTGATAATTAGCAGTTTTATGAAATTTTGAAGTTTGTAGATCTGAATGTCTTGCGAATATTACTTAATTATGATGTATTTTTAAAATTTCCAGATGGATTTGTCGAATCCCAATGATCCATTACTTAATTCTGCAATTGCTAGTATAATTACGGTCATAACTATAATTATGACCCTAATTGAAAGAGAGGAAACAGACCGACGAGGCATTGCAAGGGAACCCTCCCTCATTAGAGAACAGTGGAGGCAAGCACACATGTATCGTATTTTGACCGCAGGGGCAAATAATTGTGTACATTATTTAAGGATGAGTAATGCTGCTTTCTACGGTCTAGTTCATATTCTTCGTTCCAATGGGTCGCTACATGACACGAGATATGTTTGTGTGGAGGAACAACTTGCCCTTTTCCTTTACATGTTGGGACATAAGTCAAAAAATAGAGTATGCGGTATTGAATTTATTCGGTCGGGAGAAACAGTTTCTCGGTATTTCAATAAAGTTCTAGGTACGATATGTACCATTACAGAACGATTTGTGAAGCAACCCGGTTCCGAAACTCCATTGGAGATAAGGAATTCAGCGGAATGATTTCCATACTTTGAGGTAAAGCTAATTCAATGAAAGTCATATTCTCATTAATGTAATCTTGTAGTACTATACGTTAACGATGCATTTCATTCAAATATAGGACTGTATAGGAATGATAGATGGAACCCACGTCCAGGCTACCCTTCCAGCCTCCATAGTAGCGAGGTTTAGGGGTAGAAAACAAATAACACAAAATGTGTTAGCTGCTTGTTCTCCCAACAAGATGTTCACGTATATCCTCGCCGGGTGGGAAGGTTGTGCCAATGACATGGCAGTTTTAAAGGATGCCCTTTCTAGGCCCTCTCCATATTGCCTAAAGGTTATAACAGGTAAATAGTTGGAATCCTTCGAATATTTGAGTTTCATTTCATATGAATGTTGGCTTCGGATCTGTAAGAATGAATTAACCTGCCAATTTTGTAGGAAAGTATTATTTGGTTGATGCTGGCTACACTACAATGCCCGATTTTATTGCTCCTTATCGTGGAGTTACGTACTACTTCAATCCTAAGAAGGATCGCCATCCAACCAATGCGAAGGAACTGTTCAACTATAGGCATTCGAAGTTGCGTAGTAAAATCGAATGTGCCTTTGCTACCCTCAAGAATCGGTGGTGCATTCTAGGGGAGAAGAAATTTCACGACTTCCCTACCCAGGTTGATATTGTTCTAGCATGTTGTGTTCTACACAACTATATTCTTGGAGTTGACCCTAAAGACGAATTAGTTGTTGAGGAGCCGACCAACTTTGAAGGGGATGTAGTCGAGGAAAACTTGTTCGAATATAAACAATTTTCCCAGACTAGTACACAAGTCCAAAGAACTGCCAAGAGGGCATGGGAAGACATGCGTGATCAAATTGCAGAACACATGTGGCATGATTACGCTACTGGAAATGGTAGGGTAGAAGTTTAATTTCAATGGCGTGTTTGATGTATTTTGGGGCTGTTTTTGTGATGTTTTATGTGGGCTGTTATTTGGGACTATTTTTGTGGGCTGTTTAATGGGTTCCTTTGTAATTACAATATCATATCCATGTAATTGTCTTCAATTAAACTGCTGAATTCTGCCATTTTTTATCATGTCTCAACAACTTTAAATTTACATATGTGAACAGGTGAGATGGGGGATAATTTTCCTAACTATCAACACTTTCAAACCCATGCTGGTAGTCCTTTTGCACCCCCTCAATTGAAAAGGCGATCGTTTGGGTCCACTACCGGTAGCCAAGGACAAGAAGGGCAAGAAAGGTTGCAAGAAAGGGTTACACAACCATGTCCAGTACGCCCCATTCCAAACACATTCCCAGACACCAATTGGGGATTTAATGTTGATCCTTACATGGATACTTATTCGTACATTCTTAGTGAAGGTTCAAATCCCCCGGACAAAGGCAAGGGTGTGGCACATGATGATGAGCAAGTCGAATCCCCTCGCAAGAAACAATCAAAGAAGCACGTGGCCCATAAGGGCAGGGATGACCCTAAACAAGTAAAGTGTAGGAGTGAACCAAAAGAAGGAACACCCAACAAACGTTGGGAGGATGAACACACCGACGAGCTCCTTAAGATTCTAGCAAACGAAACAGAGGAGGGGAAAAAATGTGACAAAGCTTTTAGGAATAGTTCCTACCAACTAGTTGTCACGACAGTCAATGAAAAGTTTGGTACCAATTACAGTGTTAGCAATGTTGTTAATCATATGCGTGGATGGAAGGTCAAATGGTTACAAATTTTGAAGGCAAAAGACTTATCGGGTGCGGGTTGGGACGATGACCTCAAGATGGTCATTTTGGATGAAGAAAGCCACGAGGACCTTAAGAAGGTAATTGATGTTTAGTCTTGTTTTTTTACTACTATCTTTGTTTAGTTGGGTTTTTCGACCAATATTGATTGTGTCCTAAATATGCTATTCCCTAGGCAAAATCAAGACTTGCACCGTGGATTAATACTCCAATTAGGAACTATGACTTGCTCCGTATTGCTTGTGGAGATGACCATGCTAGAGGTGACTATTCAAAAGTTCATAGTAACTTGTTTGGGTCAAAAGACGACTACATTGATCTTGATGCCCCAAGTGTCTCACAAAATAAGGTTGGGAAGTCCCAATCTTCGAAATCCTCAAGAGGCAAACGTCGTAGAGAGGCGGACGAGAGTAGTGACGCCATATCCAACTTGGTTCATCATGTGTCTACCATGGCAAGTGTACTTACTACGGGGTTTATGACCCCGATTGAAAAAATGAGTGCAAAATTGTTTGCTTTAGATGGTTATGAGCCTCAAGTGCTTAAGAAGGCCTACAATTATCTTTGCAATGATAATTTTGAGACTTCGAAGTTCGTTGGATTGCCGGAGGAATTCCAACGAGAATGGTTGGACCGCTTCAAGGAGGAAAATGAGGAGCTTTGATAGTGGCAAGACTGGACCATTTTGGAGACATGTGTTGCTGATATTTTGGCAAGACTGGGTAATATTGTAATATTTTGGGTTTGCAATTGCTGATAATCTGTGACAAAGATTGTAATATTTTGGGGCTGTTTTTCTACAACATTGATGGCTGCCTTTGGGGATGCTGCTGCTGTGGGTATGTTGCTGTTATTTTGGATATGTTGGGCTTCCTATATTGGAGGCCAAGACTGCTTCTGCTATCACATATATAGTCTGAATATGTTGGGCTTCCTATATTGGAGGCCAAGACTGCTGTTATTTTGGATATGTTGGGCTTCCTATATGCTGATTTCTGATTTTATTTCCTTGCTGTATCCTAAATAGGCTAATCCCTGCTGCTGTTTCTGATTTCATACCATAATTACATATTTTTGCAGTTTACATATTCAGTTCATACCATATTTTGGACATGCTACTGGTCATCATATTTCTGCAGTTTACACATTTCTGCAGTTTACAATTTTGGACATGCTATTGGCTGCAATTCATAGTAACTGTTACTGGATATTCCCTGCAATTCATAGTAACTGTTACTGGATATTCCCTGTAATGTATGTCTCATACCATAGTTACTTATATTTCTAACTTGGTGAATAATGTTTCTAGCATGACATACTACGTAGTATTGAAAGGAAGGAAGCCGGGAGTTTACACAACTTGGCCTGAATGTTTCATGCAAGTTAATGGGTTTAAAGGCGCTTGCTATTTCAAGTGCCAAGATTACGATGAGGCGGTGAGTTACTTCGAGTCGAAGGTTAAGGTTCAACGAAGTGAAGTTAAGGAGGAAGTTGTAGTCAAAGGGTGTCCCATGGGCAATGTTATTTTGTTTGGTTGCCTTGTGTTCATTATATCGATCATTGCGCTTGCTTATCTTATGTAAAAGCTATTACGAAGGAGACATAGTTTGCAACTGTTATTGTACTGTACTTTTGGACACTATGATGATTAATCCAATCATGTTTCTGCCTTTGTAATGCTTGTTTGCAGGAATGGGCTACCAATGAGGATTACAAGGGTGTGGCCGCGATGAAAAGCTAAAGTTGGTGGCCTCCCCCACCAATTTGGTGATGGATGGAGGTAGCCAACTTATACCTACATTGTAGACTATGATGAGGAAGATGCAACCTTTGAGTCTACATGAAATTGGCAATGATTAGTCAAGGTGAATCCTCTGAGCCAATTTAACTTTAAATTTCTGATATTCTTGTTTGTCATTGTGGTTCAGTTTTTTGATATTCTCAGGAAATGTTGGTTTTTCCTTTCTTGGGAATGTTGGTTTCAGGTTTCTTCTTTCTCAGTTTCTTGTCTGCTACTATTCACTGGGAATGTTGGTTTCTTCTTGCCAGCTTTGTCACTTTGTTGTTTCTTGTTTGCCATTTGCTTCTTTTTGCCAGCTTTATGACTTATACTTCTTTCTACATCCCTTTGACTTATTTTTTTTTCAAAATGGGCTATGATGAGATTTGTCATGATACATTTTCTGATACAAGTTCTTATACATGTTATTATGTGGCCTACGCTGGAGAAATGACGGGAAAATTGGCAAATTGGAAATGTTGGGGCTATATCTAATCTGGTACATGTTCATATACATGTTGTGATACATAATCAGTGGCCTATGCAGGAAATTTTGGAAATTGGTGCAATGAGGAAATGGAAAATGTTGGAATTGGGTGCAATGAGGAAATGTTAGTGCTGGAAATGTCGAGAATTTTGGCAATTTGAGAATGTTCTGATACATGTTCTTCTACATGATACGATACCTCTGAGCCCATTTCGAACTTTATTTCACTTTCAGATGTTTTCTTGCTTGAAGTTCAATTTGTTCTTGAGCGGACGAGCTCAATTTGTTGTTGATACAATTTGTACAACATGTCTACGCTGAAAATCTTCCTTCCAGCTTCCAAACGAGGAAACTCAGCAAGTATGCTGAAGAAAGCGAAGCAGTTCCCTCAAAAAATCTTACTGATACATGTTCTGAAAATCTTACTGATACATGTTCTGAAAATCTTACTCCCAGGTTTTGATTTCCCAGGTTTTCGACATACTGTTGGTTTCAGGTTTTTTCTTTCTTCTTACTTCTTTCCTGGGAATTGTTGGACATACTGTTGGAGAATGGTTTCAGATTTATACACATGGGAGATAACCTTACTTCTTTCCTGGGAATGGTTTCAGATTTATACACATCAGATTTATACTTCTTTCTTCTTACTTCTTTCCTGGGAATGGTTTCAGATTTATACACATGGGAGATAACCTTACGTTCATACTTTTGGAGACATTACCTGGGAATTGTTGGACATACGGTTGGTTTCAGGTTTATTCTTTCTTCTTACTTCTTTCCAACATTACCTGGGAATGTTGGTTTGAGGTTTCTTCTTTCTTCATTGTCACTTTGACTGGGAATGTTGGTTTCTTCTTTCTTGAGTGTTACTTGCTTTCAGTTTTCTAACATGTTCTGGTACATGTTCTGTTTGGGAATGTTGGTTTCTGATACATCACTATAACTTTATTCCTTTTTCAAAATGGGCTATGACGAGATTGACATGAAACATGTTCTGATACATGTTCTTATATACATGTTGATAGCTATCCGATGATGAGATTCTCAGGAATGTTGGAAATGTGGGGAGTGTCGGTCCTAGGAAATATGAGATTCTCATTATACATGTTATGTTACTTGTTCGTAATTTGCCACTGCGGGAAATGTTGGAAACACTGATGATGGTTGGAAATGTTGGCAATGTTATTCCAGGAAAGAAGGTTGGAAATTTTGGCAATGTTGGTTCCAGGATAGATGGTTGGAAATTTTGGAAATGTTGGTTGTAATACATGTTGTTCATCAATTCCGAGCCCATTTCGCTCTTTATACTCCACTTTCATTTGTTACTTCTTGCTTTCAGTTTGTTACTAGCTTTCCCAGGTTTTTCTTGTTTCTTCTTGCTTTCAGTTTGTTACTTGCTTTACCAGGTTTTTGTTGTTTGTTACTGGCTTTCAGTTTGTTACTGGCCATTTTGAGTATCATTTTGAGTATCATTTTGAGTGTCATAATTTGTTACTGGCTATCCGGGAGTTGCCATCACTCGCAGGTCATCGATTTTCACTTCTTCTTATGTGGCCGAGGTTGGAAATGTTGACATGTTGATATGTTGATATGGCGGTTCTTATGTTGGAAATGTTGACAATTTGGCACGTAATTGTAAATTTGGCACGTAATTGAAATTTGTAAATCTGAAAATCTTGTATATCTGATAATTGTAAATCTGAAAATTATAAATTTGGTCTTGACGTCTGAAAATTGTGGCCTATGATTATCTTCTCAGGATACATGGTCTTGTACATCTAAAAATTGTAAATTTGCCACGTAATTGAAAATTTTGACAATTTGGACAATTTTGTCAGTTGTGTACTCCATTGTCTTCCCATACATGTTACACATTTGAGAATTTTTCTGTTTGCTTTGGACATTTTGGACAATTGAAAAATTATACTAGGAATATGATAAAATATAATATATTTCATAATATTATTTAATTTAATTTATTTTATTCTATTTGTAAAATGGTTGTGAAACTCAAAACATAACTTTTATTCTTTTAATATATACAAAAGAAGGTTTCGGGGGTAACCATACCTAGGATTACCACATCTCCAAAAAAATTTCCACTTTCAACAATCCAAACAACCGAACTACTTTTTTTCCACTTACAACTACCATCCAAACACCAAACCTATTTTTATTCCACTTGCAGCAGACAAAAATTACTCCATCCAAACAGATTTTGGAAAGTGGCACTTGCCGCAAGTCAACGAAAACTCAACTTGCTGCAAGTGCCACTTTCACACTTCCAAAGAGTTACATCGATCCAAACAGCCCAGGTGGACCCTCTGTGACATTCAAAGACGTCCTTTTTGAAGTCACCATACTTGTGATGATCCTTCTAGTGGGAGCATCTGCCTGTGTAGGTGTCATTGAATATTCTGATTTCCTTGGAAAAGCAACCGATGCATATGCAGACAGAGGCAGATGAAGTTCTGACTGCGACACAAACATCATTTGGTTATTCAAGTTGATAACCCAATTTTTCTTATCCTTTTCGATCTTGGTAGCTTCAGGCACAACCAGAAAGGCTAGCGTCAGATATTCATTAGAGCCTTGAACAAATTTTTATTGTTCATCATTATAACTAAGAAGCTTCAGAGTTGTACAGCGATCACAGTATGTTCGACAGAGGAATGATCCTCGTTTATCTGGGCCTCCATCTTTGCTGCTATATCAGAGTCGTTGGAGTCCAGTTTTCCTTTAGGAGCCTCCAAGAATGACTCTCCAAGGAGGTTTACTAGAAATTGAACTGCAAGTCCAAAAATAAGATAGGTTATAAGGACTTAGTCAAATTTTTACTTGCATTCTCAAAATGACAAAGCGATCAGGCGCACAAGGACACAGGTGCATAGTACCTTATACGCACATCAGCCAGAGTCATCAAACTAAAGTTGTAACATAACGCATAAGTCTACCACGCATTGTGTAGACTAGCCACATCTATGCTACAGTAAAAAAAGGCGCATGTACCAAACACGCATACATATGTTGAAGCTTTACTGTAACAACTATGCATGTAATGGTTGGAATTTGTTTGCACATTTTTTATATGAGTTTCATCACTCATGTGTCAGATGCTTAGTCATATGGCTTTGGGAGTTTTCTAAACCAATCAAAGAAAACTAGGGTTTCTCACCCTTAATGGGAGGAAAGACGGATGCAGGTATGGTCGTTGATGAGACTACAGTTGTACGACCCTTCCCCTTACCTAGGTCAGCAACTTGATCGAAGAGGATGAAGCTTTGGGGACCATGGGTGCTCTTAGGTTGGAAGAAGAAGAAGAAGAAGCAGAAAGCTTTTCTGAAAAAACTTAAAAATTTCAAAGAGTAAAAATTCTCTCCTCTCAAACTGATATTTATAAACTTTGAAGGAGCATGTCGCATAAGGGCAAAGTTGTTGGAAAAGAAACGCGGAAACCTTTCCCCAAACCGGAGAGTACCTGCGAGAGGACCGAGCAATACAACGCACGAACCCAAAAACAATCACACAAAAAACAATCCACGCAGACACAGAGAATTTTTGACGTGGAAACCCTTGCGAAAAAAAACCACGGGACGATCGGAGTCCAACCCTGAGAAGCCTCCACTAATGGAATAGAAGAATTACACCCTCTACAAACTCCTCCCGATCCAAATCGGATCCCCACAACACTCAGAGATAAGAACAATGATTACAAGGCTACGAAGAGCGAGAACGACGAGTAGAGATTACCCGAACACGATCTCCTTCGAACAGCGACCTTCAATCCTCCGTCTTCTTCTCCGAAGTTGTAATGACACTCTTGCCTTCTTCTCTCTCAAACTTGTGTTGCCCAATGCGTTGCGTTATGAATTAGGGTTGGAAAATCCCAATATAACTCCCTAATCCCGCAGCCAACCTGGACCGTTGGATTAGATCCAATGATGAAAACTCATCCAGAATCCCGCTTCAGCCCCCGACGACACAGAGTTCGGCCAGAACTCTGTGTGGGGCAACCAGCACCTACTGGCCAAACCCTGGATCGGCCAGACCGAGTTCGGCCAGAACTCGGCCTGGGACCGAGTTCGGCCCGAACTTGGATCCCCTGCTTCCAGCAGCCAGCAGCAGCAACTCCGTCGCCTACTTCCTGAGCTTCTCCGACATCGGACGGCGCTCGTCGCACTCCGGGTTCTTCTCCACATAGGTTGGGAACCCCACCCACTCCAACAAATCTCCTCCTTCACAACTATGGGGAGGATGTCGTCATCCCGACGACCTGCCTGCAGTACTCAAACTTCCCCCTTGGTAGAATCTTCGTGAACATATCAGCTCCGTTGTCATCTGTATGCACCTTCTCAAGCTCCGCGTCCTTCTTCTCAACCACATCCCGTATCCAATGATACCGGGTCTCGATGTGCTTGGACCGGCTATGAAACGTCTGATTCTTCACAAGGTGGATCGCACTCTGACTGTCGCAAAGCAAAGTATACTGCTCTTGCTTCAGTCCCATTTCCTGCAGTAGCTTCTTCATCCACAACAGCTCCTTGCAAGCCTCCGTCGCCGCAATGTACTCTGCCTCTGTCGTCGACAAGGCAACACACTTCTGCAACCACGACTGCCACGATACTGCTCCTCCCGCAAACATCATCACGTAGCCCGAAGTCGATCGCCTCGTGTCTACATCTCCAGCCATATCAGCGTCGGTATACCCAACCAGCTTCGGCTCGTCACCACCAAAGGAAAGTCTCCAATCAGCAGTGCCCTGAAGATATCGTAGAATCTACTTGACCGCACTCCAATGCACCCTTCTAGGATTTGAAAGATACCTGCTAACCGTACCAACTGCGTGAGCAATATCTGGCCTCGTACACACCATAGCATACATCAGGCTTCCCACAGCTGAGGCATATGGAACCCGCTCCATATCTTCCTTTTCGTCCTCGGTAGATGGACACTGCTTCTCAGTGAACTTAAAGTGAGCCGCGAGGGGGGAACTCACTTTCTTCGACCCGTCCATCCCGAAACGCTGAAGTACCCGGTGAATGTACTTCTTTTGGGACAAGTGTAGCAGCTTGGACTCTCTCTCTCGGCTGATCTCCATCCCAAGAATAGTCTTCGCTGCGCCCAAATCCTTCATAGAGAAGGCCGCGCCCAGCTGGCGCTTCAACTCCGCTATCCTAGTGGCATTCCGACCCACTAATAGCATATCATCTACATAGAGCAACAAAATGATAAAATCATCATCGGCAAAATACCTCACAAATGCACAATGATCCGACGTCGTCCGTGCATAACCATGCTCCCCCATAAACGACTCGAACTTCCTGTACCACTGCCTCGGAGCCTGCTTCAGACCATACAAGCTCTTCCTCAACCGGCAGACCAAATGTGACTTGCCCTTCTCGCAGAATCCCTCTGGTTGCTCCATGTACAACTCCTCCTCAAGATCACCGTGGAGGAATGTTGTTTTCATGTCCATCTGCTCGACCTCCAAGTCGAAACTGGCTGCTAATGCTAGCACCACCTGAATAGACGAATGCTTGACGACCGGCGAAAAGATCTCATCATAATCCACGCCTTTCCGCTGACCGTAGCCTTTGACTACCAGCCTCGCTTTGTATCGAGGGCGAGTAGCATCTTCCGTCTGCTTCACTCTGAACACCCATCGATTCTTCAAAGCCTTCTTGCCCTTTGGCAACCGCACCAGATCATAAGTGCAATTGGTGTGCAAGGAACTCATCTCCTCCTGCATAGCCACCATCCACTCCTGCCTGTGTTCGTCTTCCATAGCCTCTGCGAAACTTTCGGGCTCCCCCCCGTCAGTCAATAGCACATACTCATCCGGTGAGTATCTCGTAGATGGTCGACGATCCTTGTCACTCCTTCTCAGTGGAGCCACTGGTGCTGGCTGTATACCGACAGCCTCCGCCCCTTCAGGAACTACCTCTCCGGCATGCTCATCCTCCTGAGGGACACCCTGACCACCATCAGCAGGCTGATGATCAAGGTTGGGAGCAACTCCATGTACCGGCTCCCCCATAACTGGATCCTCTGCGATGTCCTCCGAAAACTGCTCGAAGCGAAATGACTCTAACTCAGGCAATTCCTCAGCCTCAGAAGGCGTCTCGGAATCCTGAGTATTGGTCATGGTCTGATCCTCGACGAACACCACGTCCCTGCTTCTGTAGAGCTTTCCTTCCACTGGGTCGTAGTGTCTATAGCCAAACTCATCCCGACCATAGCCGACAAAGACGCATCGCCTCGTCTTCGGCTCAAGTTTGGTCCTCTCGTCCTTCGGTACATGCACGAAGGCTTTACAACCAAATGCCCGCAGGTGATTGTATGACGGCTCTTTGCCGTACCATACTTTATCAGGCACATCACCCTGCAAAGGAGCACTAGGAGACAAATTAATAATATAAGCAGCTGTGAGAAGAGCCTCACCCCAATAACTGCCCGACAAGTTTGCTTCTGACAGCAAACACCGCACCCTCTCCATCAGTGTCCTGTTCATGCGCTCCGCTACACCATTGAGCTGAGGTGTCTTTGGCGGAGTCTTCTGGTGTCGTATCCCTTGCTCTCTGCAATACGCATCAAAGGGACCGATGTATTTGCCGCCATTGTCGGACCGAACACACAACAACTTCTTGCCCGTCTTTCTTTCAACAGAGGCCTAAAATTCTTTGAAAGTAGGCAGCACCTGATCCTTGGTCTTTAAGGCATAGACCCAAACCTTCCTGGAACAGTCATCAATAAAAGTCACAAAGTAAGAAGCACCACCAAGAGATTTTACCTTCATAGGACCGCAGACATCCGAGTGAATCAACTCGAGCAACGTTGGCTTCCTCGAACTTGGGTGACTTTGGAAAGACACCTTATTTTGCTTCCCAGCTAAACAGTGCGTGCATTTCTCCAACTTTGTAGACTTGGGCCCCGGAATCACTTTCCTGTTCACCAAGTAGCTCATCCCCTTCTCGCTGATATGGCCGAGCCGCCTGTGCCACAACTCGGTAGACGCATCACTGACTGCGTTCACCTCCTGTGCCCCCTCTGCGCTCCCCTCCATATAGTAGAGACCGGACTTCTTGCTTCCTCTGACAATCACCATCGAACCTCTGGAAAGCTTCCACTGACTGTTCCCGAAGAGACTGAAGAATCCCTCGTCATCCAACCTTCCAACCGACACCAGGTTGAAACGGATATCAGGAACATGACGAACATCCTTGAGAACAAGAACCGCACCCGTCTTCGTTCTCAAATGCACATCTCCAACGGCAACCGCCTTCGACACATCTCCGTTGCCCATCTTCAACACTCCACAGTCGCCTGTAGTATAAGTGGCAAACAGTACCCTATTGTGAGATACATGTGCTGAAGCCCCTGAGTCCACCAGCCAAGAATTGTCATCGCAGGCGAGGTTAGTAATGACCTCATCACCTACGACGATCATATCGCCTCCATGCACCGAGGCCGCCGCTGTAGTGTTCTCTTCTTGCTTCCCCTTGTCGCCCTTCTTCTCTCTCTTCCAAGCGAAATAATTCCGCTTGATATGGCCCTTCTTACCGCAATGGTAACACTCTGAGTCCTCGTAACGACCTTTGGACTTCCCCCTGCTCTTGTCTCTGCCACCACCTGGACCCCTGCTTTTGCCCCTTCCGCGGCTCTCTGAAACAAGTGCCTCTGAGTGGTGGGATGTGGATGAAGTGCCCAGATAACGTCTCCGTATCTCTTCATTCAACACCCCGCTCTTGGCAAACTCCAGACTGACCATGCCCTCTGGAGCAGAAGCGATCATAGATACTCGTACGGTCTCCCACGAGTCTGGCAATGTACACAGCAGCCACAGTCCCTGAACTTCGTCGTCGAACTTGACTCCCACAGAAGATAGCTGGTCAACCATGCCCTGGAACTCACTCAAGTGATCCGAAATAGACGCCTCATCCTTGTACCGCAGACCCATCATCGTTCGGATCAGGAACAACTTGTTTACCCCGGTCTTCTTCGCATACAAGGATTCCAGCTTATCCCACAACGTCTTCGCGTGCTCAATATTGGCAACGTGATTGTACACGTTCTCATCAACAAACTGCCTTATGTACCCACACACCTGTATGTGCTCGAATGTCCAGTCCTTCTCGGATTTATCACTGGGCCTCTCGGATGCAAACACGGGTAGATGCAGCTTCTTGACAAATAGTAAATCTTTCATCTTGCTCCACCAATAATGATAGTTTGTGCCATTAAGGTTCACCATGCGCACCGGCTTCGCGTCCATCTCTCCTCTCTGGTTCCTCTGTCAACTCCTGACACCCTTTGAACCCAAAGCTCTGATACCACTCTGTTGGGAAAGAAATGCGGAAACCTTTCCCCAAACCGGAGAGTACCTGCGAGAGGACCGAGCAATACAACGCACGAACCCAAAATCAATCACACAAAAAACAATCCACGCAGACACAGAGAATTTTTGACGTGGAAACCCTTGCGGGAAAAAACCACGGGACGATCGGAGTCCAACCCTGAGAAGCCTCCACTAATGGAATAGAAGAATTACACCCTCTACAAACTCCTTCCGATCCAAATCGGATCCCCACAACACTCAGAGATAAGAACAATGATTACAAGGCTACGAAGAGCGAGAACGACGAGTAGAGATTACCCGAACACGATCTCCTTTGAACAGCGACCTTCAATCCTCCGTCTTCTTCTCCGAAGTTGTAATGGCACTCTTGCCTCCTTCTCTCTCAAACTTGTGTTGCCCAATGCGTTGCGTTATGAATTAGGGTTAGGAAATCCCAATATAACTCTCTAATCCCGCAGCAAACCTGGACCGTTGGATTAGATCCAATGATGAAAACTCATCCAGAATCCCGCTTCAGCCCCCGACGACACAGAGTTCGGCCAGAACTCTGTGTGGGGCAACCAGCACCTACTGGCCAAACCCTGGATCGGCCAGACCGAGTTCGGCCAGAACTCGGCCTGGGACCGAGTTCGGCCCGAACTCGGATCCCCTGCTTCCAGCAGCCAGCAGCAGCAACTCCGTCGCCTACTTCCCGAGCTTCTCCGACATCGGACGGCGCTCGTCGCACTCCGGGGTCTTCTCCACATAGGTTGGGAACCCCACCCACTCCAACAAAAGTGACTCTTCCAACCTCTAGCCTGATGGCTAATCATATCAAACTCCTTGATTCTTGTACCCAAACGACGACATCATTAATGGCATAAAATTCAAACAAGATATCAAAAGACTCACAATTGGCATCCGATTTTGAATCACACGTGCCTCAGTCAGTGTATCTATTTATGCTCCTCAGTCAGTATTGTTATGTATGTGCTTCAATCAGTGTTGTTGTTTATACGCCTTAGTCACTTCATCTATGTTTGTGCCTCGGTCACTTCAGTTGTTTATGCGCCTCAGTGATCTCAAGTTTTATGCACCTTAGTGATTTCAAAAGTCTTATATGACAGGGTGTCTTTTATGATTATGCACCATTTTCTACTTAAGACAGTTATGCGCCACCTTTTTTGAAGACAGTGATTCTTCAGAATCAGGCCAAAACTTATGCGTTAGAAATCACAAGCAAACAAAAAGATTACATATGATGGAGATCTATTATGTTCTAGGTTTTCATCTCTAAGTCATGATGATGTCTGATGGACATCTATTATATTATGGGTCTTTTCCACCAGGTTGTCTCAGTGCAAACCATAATATATGGAAAATGTTGTACTAAAGGACAATGTTAAGAGGGTATGATACTCCTATAGGCTAGGTACTATGAACTTTGTCTCCTACCGGCAAGCTTCTCAGAAAGCATAGAACGTGTTGAACCCTTGCCACATGTTAGTGCATCTATAAACATGGACTCCCCTCTCTGCCTCTGGCAGTATGCTCTAGCAGAAGAATACAAAATTAGGCATGCATAAAAGCCCAGGTTCCAGTCGCCTACCGATACCGTCCGTTGGTGGAGGAGTTTTAATTGGGACTCGGTCTCATCCTCGTCATGTGCATCATAGCAATGATAACAGTCAGTAGTGAGTCTCGTTTGTTGGGTACATACAGCCAGCTGGGTCTGAAGATTGCAAAGGGCCTCCATGTGATGTGTTCTTTCATGCCCTGCAAGACATGTTATGATGTCCTTCCAGGCTCCATTCGAACTCAAGTCATCCTGCAAAATATGGCAAGTTCAAAGAAGTTAGGCACATGGTGTAATCTATTCTGGAAAGATAATGTCATCTTTGGTTTCTACCGCATAAAGAAGCAAGGCACATAGACAAGTATGTCTAGCCTTATGCACCTAGGACTGTGTGGCAGTAGGTTTTCCAGCGCTCATTTTTCGATAAAGTTTAGTGATAAATCCATCTATGTACGCAGTGGAAGTTTATACTGATGGTGTATTTTCTGTTGAAGTTTTTCAACCCCACCCAAATACTCTAGTGATTTGTTGCACTCGTGCGTGTTTTTGACGAGGCTCTTCATCCACGCACTTTATTGGTTGTACAAGTATTAACTTTGTCAACTCGAAAAGTTAAAGACGAATAGCAATTTGAGAAATTTATCTTAGGAAGACCATTGTTGTTCCCGGCTCTTAACACATCCATAGAGTAGTGCCCATGGCAAAATTATGCTCAACTCCCCTGTAAGCTCGCCTAAGAAGATTGAAGCTCGAACTTGCAAAAGCATGGTGAGAAGATGTGATAAAAAGTTCTGCCAAGCCCCATATTTATGGTAGTTAGGGGTTACATAGGTGCATAATGCTGCAATATGCAACAAGGCCTTATGCAACACAATTTCTGTAGAAAAGTCAAATCAGCCTTAACTGTTGCGTGATTTTCTATTCTCGAAGTCGCGCCTAACAGTTAATTGAGCCCCGATTTAAGTGACCACAGTAACAACCGCCACGAATTTCGAGAATGATTCAGATTTTGAGGGAAGAGGTCAAGGAAATGACAATGTGGCAGGGGTCCTATGCGTCAAAAGCTTTATGTTCAAAGTCCTTCTCTCATGCTTCTTTCAAAGTGTTTCAAAAGTTGTTCAAGTTTTAATAACTTTGAAGAGGGTCTTGTGGAAGCATAAAAAATCAGAGGTGCATAAAAAATGGGTGCATAACATAGTTCATGCACCTATAAACTGATGGCCATGATTTGACAAAATAATATAAGGTTTATGCAACAACATCCCAAACTAGTAGACTGAGAAATGAATGCACATAGTGGTCGAAGGCGCATAGCCATCTTGTCAACAAGCTGACACAAAGCCAATTCTCGAGTAGTATTCAAATATCATATTACGAAAAGTGTTGGTGATCATATCATCATAATCATTTCTCTTTACAGCTATACAAGACCAATCATATACGGCAAAGTGTCTTATGGGGCTCCTAGTTGCATTATGCAATAGAGGGTGTTATGTGTCACGTCCCGCTCTCGTAGGAGCGATCGTCCTCGCTAAGGCGTGATGCCGCACGAGCCTAGATTGCGCTCGTGCAAGACGGGTTCCATAACGGCCGATTACAGCGGCGGCGACGGGGTCGTCGCACAGAAGTCCCAAGCAGAGACATTGAACACGCAGCGGAAATTTAGAACAAACACAAGTTATTTAAAGAAGCTCTTTATTGATATTGAAACAACGGTTACATTAGGGGCGCAAGGCCAAGATTACAGTCACTCAAGCTCACTCTTCTCTCATTTTACAAGTTCACTCAGCTCTCTCTCATCTCTCAATACTTGTCTTGAGCCAGCGGATGCTTCGGAGAGGCGATGTCCATACATTATGTCCCGTATAAGTCTTGACTTCGTGCGGCTGCACGCTTCGAATCGCCAAGGAACTCCGTACCTCGACGCATCTAAGTGAGCTCCGCGCCATGAGCTTCTACCTGTGTCTGCACATGAAAACTATGTGGGTGTCCGTACTCAACTGTACTGGTGGAATGAGCTCCTCGCCCACCCATACAAAACCGACACGTTTGATTTACTTTGTGCAACTTAGTCCCCTTTATGATTTTCTTTCTAGTCTTGTCTTAGGATTAGTTTCAGGACCGACGCCTTGGCCTATTCTGTGTCTCTAGACCATCTCGTGCTTGCAACGACAACGTTAACTCATACCTTGCCTCAAGACCCTTTCCGTGCTAACAAAGTTAACCTATCGAGTCATGTTTGCCTTACGGCTTAAAATCAGAGACGCAACTACGCGATGAGGCTCTATTTCCGTGTGACTGTGCTACAAATCCTTGTTGAGGCCGTGCCTCGCAACTCAGTGAGACTTAACCATATCGCCGTCTTGCGGCCCTTGCTACTTAGATTATCAACTGACCCAATCGAGACATGTGAACTTAGTGTCACTTGACCAACTTGCCTTGCGGCAATTCCTGACTTAAACTTGAACAACTCAAAACCCAACTTTTGTAACTCACATGTCAATACTTGAGACTCGACGCCACATCTCGTGCTAAAGCACGACACCTATGTTGAAACCCAATCTTAGGCCTAAACTTTGTGTTCTAACTATACACACCTTCAACTCGACTCCATCCAAAGACATACACGCGGATAGCCACTATTTGCCGACATCTATATGAACTTGGCCACTAGCATCACAAGCTATCCTGAGACGTATAGCTTGGTTAAATCGGGGACCTTTCAACGCAAGTAGCTAGCTCCATTGTAAGCCTCCGCTTTAACCCGTGCTAAAACCTTATGCACGACTATACCCTGTTTTCTTGTAGGCCGAGTCGGTCCCATGGCCCAGGGTTGCCGCTGGAGGAAACTTCGCCCTTGTCGACAAGTTGTCCATGACCATACTAGACTCGACACAAACTGACGTCTCACACAGTCGTCCATCTTTCAGTGTTACCCTCTCTTTCAAAACCATGTTCAAGACTTCTATCCTTGAGATCCCTCGACGACCCACGGTCGCGAGCCTTCTCCCTTGATGCCATATCCTTTTTACTCAACTTAGAAACGACCATTTGATAGCCCTTTTTTTAAACTCGACTTGAAATCCACCGTAGCTCGTGCCTTAAACACTAAGTTCGTGCATTGTGCCTTAAGCCAACCGTGTTCTACGTAACACTCCTGCCCAAGTCGACGGGACTTGAGATCATGGGGCTACTTAACTTGACAACCGCAGAATGAGCGGGATAGCACTTGGAATGACTTAGGCCGACCGGCATAACTTTGCCTAACTTACTCAAGCCTACAACTTAACCCGAGGGACGAGCAAAGGCTATGCCAAGCCTTGTGCAGTGGAAGCGTGCATGCTTTATCAAGCATTTACGCGGACGACGTCTATGACTTAGGCAAGTTCATAGTTTTGTGTCAAAGACCAACTTTCCTTCTCCCAAGCCACGGGACGAAGGACCGAGTGTCATTTTCAAAGCACGCCGTGCACCAACTCTAAGCCGACCGTTGGACCTTTCCATATTCTATCTCAATTCGACCCGTCGGGATTACTCACTTTAGCTATGTGGATTCACCTCTTTTATTATTAAGCCTACTTGTGCAAGTTGAAAACATGCGATTTATTATATGAAGGCAAAGATGAGGCGAGTTCAACGAAACTATCCCACCTGAGCGTGCGATCGCCTCAACTGAACGATGTCTTCGAGTCACCATTGTAAGGCCAAGTCCGAGCGTCGTTGGCGTTTTGATTCCTCCGATTGACTGAGCGGGACGGGGTACTACATCATACACCACTCAGAAAAAGTTTCATCCTCAAAACTAACTGAGCACTTACTCCTTGACTTACCACTCGAATGTTCAACGACTCTCGCGCACAATTCTCCTATGCGTTCCCTCAAATCCGAGCCACGCTCGTGCTACCCACAATCTTTTCTTCAAAACTTACAATCTCAAAATCCTCGACACTTTCCCGTTCCTCAAATCTTACTTGAATTCAACGTATCCCTTGGTTGGATCGTGCATATATTCTAGGCGTCCCCAAAATATAAGTATTTTAGCCAAGCCTTGTGATAACAAATTCCACCATCACCACTCGAGTCGGATCGTGCACATATTCGGGCGTCCCTGATATACGTTCATGTCAACCGAGCCTCGTGAGTGGTACCTCCGTAATTCCTATCGCTCCGCACCGGAACGTCTGTCTAACCGCTAGGCTATGTCTTGTAGGCTATAGTCAATCCGTCAGTATTGGAATCATAGTTCCCAAACAACAATATCAACACTGATCCCATCCTAAGTCAAACCAAGTTGATAGTACGGGGTTTTCTACCGAAGCTCACATCACTCCGATTTCTAAACTTCGAGCATCGATTCCCTACACACAATTCGACATAGTCCGCCTATCAATCCTTCCAAGTCGAGCACGCTACTACATGATTCATCGCTAAACCATAAGTCACATTTTATACTCCCTAAGTCATTTATCCCAATTCACGAAATCGATCACAAGCTCATCTGACTTAACAACATGTTGCACCCCGATCTCATACGAGTCAGATTATCTACGGTGGGCATGAATCACCATGCTCGCTCCCGCAGGATGATCATTCTCATCGGGACGTAACTCTTGTTCGAGTCTAGACTAATTCATTCTCGATGTACGGATTGGACCTACTCAATCCTCAAGTTTATTTTATTCATCAATCGCAAGTCCTAACATCCACAATTTTCCTTCGTATCAAACCGACAAGTCGAGACAATCAACATTGCCGCATCCTAATTTTTCGAGTTCGATCATTCCCGCGACATGAATCACCATGTCAGCGCTCACGCAGAACGATCGCCCCAAATCTGACACAACGCATGTGCGAGGCTAGAGTTGCGCTCGTGCAAGACAAGATCCTCGATGTTGTGGTTATCCGCGTAACCATCAAGACACAATCATTTTCATCCAACATTCATCTCGATCAAAATCCTAAGTATAGCATCCAACCGAACAATAGCACTTGTACGGTCGTCATTCGCCGAGTCAGAGTAACCTCGAGTTATCGTATATCGATCTTTAATATGCCTCAATACCATCGACGATATGCGTAACCTGATGATCTTCCTTTGCAACCAAATTTTGAGTCGTACGAATGATGCTATCGTCCGACTGGATAATCTCCTCAACATTTAATTCAAGTTCGATCCTTATCCCTTTATCTTAAGTCATCGACCAACGTATTCCTCAATCAAGTTACCCATTCGTACACCCTAACTTTTCTTCGATTTGTTTTCACCTACTCAATCATTTTATAGTTCATACTTGCGTAATCTTTGATCCCGTGCACGTTCTGTGCACGTCATTTCTAATTTGTTCGAACCCACTTATCAAACTTCAAGACAACGACTCATCGATACCCCATATCCTCAATCGATCGATCGACATCCCTGAGACTATCGTATATACCACTCAGGGATGAAGTCATTCTACAAATTCGAATCAAAATCGACTTCTTCGAATCCCGTTCGAACCATTCCTCTATTTCCAAGCACGCTCATCTATATCGCACTGACGATATCGTCGCTCGATAGCACCCCTATCGATATTCATCTGATTTTATCCAATCCAGTTCAACTCATTCTCGTCCGACACAATTTGAATTCCGCACTCGACTTTTCTAAGGTCGACGCAACTTTTATGTATATGCCCAGCCCGACTTAGCCAACCGTGCTTACGCGAACCATCTTTTTTTTTGACAAAAACTGTTCTCCTACGTTTTGCAAAATAGATAGACTTATTGTATGGACATCCCGTAGGACATTTGAGAGAGAGCGCACCAACGATATCAATATGTGGAAGCAACATTTCAGAGTTTGCGGAATCAATGGAGTTAAAGAATTCAATCGATAGTCCAAGGACGTAAAGCCATGTTCTGATACCATTATGTTATGTCCCGCTCCTGTAGGAGCGATCATCCTCGCTAAGGCGTGATTCCGCACGAGCCTAGATTGCGTTCGTGTAAGGCGGGTTCCATAACGGCCGATTACAGCTGCTGCGACAGGGTCGTCGCACAGAAGTCCCAAGCAGAGACATTGAACACACAGCAGAAATTTAGAACAAACACAAGTTATTCAAAGAAGCTCTTTATTGATATTGAAACAACGGTTACATTGGAGGCGCAAGGCCAAGATTACAATCACTCAAGCTCACTCTTCTCTCATTTTACAACTTCACTCAGCTCTCTCTCATCTCTCAATACTTGTCTCGAGCCAACGGATGCTTCGGAGAGGCGATGTCCATACATTATGTCCCGTATAAGTCTTGACTTCTTGCGGCTGTGTACTTCGAATCGCCAAGAAACTCTGTACCTCGACGCATCCAAGCGAGCTCCGCGCCACGAGCTTCTACATATGCCTGTACATGAAAACTATGTGGGTGTCAGTACTCAACTGTACTGGTGGAATGAGCTCCTCGCCCACCCATACAAAACCGACACCTTTGATTTACTTTGTGCAACTTAGTCCCCTTTATGATTTTCTTTCTACTCTTACCTTAGGATCAGTTTCAGGACCGACGCCTTGGCCTATTCTGTGTCTCTAGACCATCTCGTGCTTGCAACGACAACGTTATAGGAGCGTAAAAAGTGCTTCATAGCCTTAGTCAAAGAAGTTGATCACTTTACGCTAGCTATTCTCTACTCGAGCAACATTTTACGCTAGCTTTTTCCTACGCTACCTACTCTTTACGCGAGAGTTATACTCCAACTTTACGCTGGGGACTGACTGTCAGGCCGCATTTAATGCCAGAGATTTGATCTGACAGAATAATTTTTTCTGACAGCGTACAACACAGAAGTCGAGAAGATTGGATTTACACCAAACCCAATGCTCGTCGTATAGTGTGCAAATAGGGCTATTTTACGCTCAATAAAACTGCTTCTTTTACGCACGATAGTTATTCGAGCTTTTACGCTCAAGACTATTGTGGGCGTAAAGTCTATTTGGGCTACTTTTTACGTTTAAGGCTATTTTGCTAGCCACATTATGGTGGAAAGTTTATTTTGGGCTATTTTACGTCCAGTTTGCCACTTTACGCTAGGAGTGTGTTTTGGGTCATTTTTACGCCCGATCTTTCCTGACCACTTAAGAACGTGGTTTGCCCACGTGGCTTTCATGCTACACTTATCGAGGCACGTGTGTACGTGCTCTCCCCACTTTGTTGAAGTAATGGAACACGTGTCACCATGCGTAGAGATCAAAACTCTACATGGGACACGTGTCAACGTGCGTAGAGGATGATTTGGATCTTAGTAACAGTTACTAGCGTAAAGACCTGATTTTGTTGCTTTTTATGCACGAAGGGTTAAGTCTATAAATAGACTTACATATCATCATCAGGGGAACATAGAGACAGGAGAGGAGATTCTGAGAAAACTCATACTTTCAGAGTGATATTCCCAAAAGCATTTCTTCTACTTTTTCTCAAGAACAGGGTGAAGCAAAGCAAGAAAGCATTCGACTGTGCCATCAGTGCCGTTGCTCGATACCTTTCCGGTGACTTAGTTCTTCCGATTGTTCATCTTCTTCAAGCAGTTTTCTTCATCATCATCATATGGTCCACGGAACAAAGTGATCGCTCTCAGATCAAACTTCCATAGCAATACTTTCCAGAATATTTGTACTTTCTGTACTTTTTCTAGTTTTCTTTCAAAAGCCAATTTTTAGGTATTTTGTTAAGTAAAACAAAATGGCGACTCTGCTGGGGACAACCTTCTCCTCTGATGAGAAGGCAATTGCTCAATATGATGATGCGTTGGTCGGATCGACCAAGAAGACTCTGGTTGTGCACTTCGACCAGACTGCCTACGAAGAAATGCTCCGAACTGGGGGTAGTACTCATTGCTCCAATGTTCAGAAATCACAGAAGGCGCAAAAAGTTTGGATTCCTAAGTCCAAACCATCCTCGGATCTCCTTGTTGTCTCTGAAGGCAAAGGCATCCTTCCTACTCCTATTGTGGAGACTCTCGTCGGTGATGAGGTAGTTTCTACTTCAGTGATGCATCGTGGGCGTAAAAACCAGTCTTCCGTCTGTGACGTGGTAGACTATCAAGTTTTACGCTCTGAGCGTAAAAATCAAGTTTTACGCTCTGAGCGTAAAAATCAGCTTTTACGCTCTGTGCGTAAAAATCAAACTTTACGCTTTGGGCATAAAAACCAGTCTCTCGTCTGTGACGTGGTAGATACCCAAACTTTACGCTCCGCGCGTAAAAATTAGTCTTCCGTCTGTGACATGGTAGACACCCAAACTTTACGCTCCAAGCGTAAAGGAAAATCTTTCGTCTGTGACGAGGTAGATACTCATATTTTACGCTCTACGCGTAAAGGTAAGTCTCCTGTCAGTGACAGAGAAGATAAAATTCATAATAATGCCTCTGCATCTAAAATGAATTTACCTACATGCATACAGCGTAAAAACATAAATTCTGTTGTTGGTAAAACTTCGGTTGTCCACCAGCAACCTTCCTACACTGCTTTATGCAAGGTACCAAACCTGTAAATTATGCGTAATGCTGATGGAGTCCTCTGTGCACAAAGATCTCAGGATTTACGTACGCAACTCCAGGCGTATAAAAACGCCCAGTTTGGTTCTGCTAATGCAGTCAGTAATCTTCTTTATACACAAGGGACTAAACGACTTTCTGTCCCAAATATAATAAAGAAGACTACTCCCTCCACTCCTTCTGATTTATGCGAGTTGCTTGTACAAAAGCGTAAAGACAGAAAATCTCTGGTACACTCCCCAAAGAAGATCACCATTGTGAGTGTCACCAGATTGTAATCAAGTGTTGTTGTTCGATTTCTAAACGGTCAGTTTTTGATCGGTTAGGCTACAATGTTCAACAATCAGTTGATGATCAAGAACAGGAGTTGTCATATGCCTCAGTTAATATGGCATCTCATACCAACAGAGCACGACGTCCAAGACGCAACTCGTCACAGACTCCTGGTCAACTACAATTCAATCGACTTCTTGATAATTTTGAAGGAGTATATCAGAATACTCGATTAAGAAGTCAAAGACAGTTGCAGACTTCTGACTCAGAAGCTGGGGGTACCCAGTCTTTAGAGTCTGAAACTGATAGCGTTAATTCATACTTCTACACTAATCCCTCTGTATCCTCAAGGGAGGTTGAATCTTATGCCATTGGAGACGAACCGGAGACGTCATCTGCTAATACAGAACAACGTCTCTCTACAGTTGAGCAGTCACTGAAAGACATGCTTGCTTTGATACAAAGTATGCATCAAATAATAATGACTCAGTAAACTGCTCAGCCAGCAGTGATAACTCCAGTACAGGTAGCAGCACAAACTCAAGATAGTCAAGGGGTTAATATACCCTTGAATAATCTTAGTCAGGAGCCTGCTATCAATCAAAATTCTGCATCTCCAAATCCTATCATTCCAAAAGATGTACCACCTCCGGTGGGGGTTACGGTACATCCAACAACAATTCAATCAAATGTGCTTCCTCAAACCAGTAAAGCTATTCAAGCAGTGCGAGAGCTAAAAGCACAGTTTGAAGTTTTGAAGCACAAGGATCAGCTCGAGAGGTTAGGGATTAAGCAATCTTATCCTCCTCATTGGAATGATGTGCCCTTTCCTCCAAAGTTCAAACCATAATCCATGGTGTTATTTGATGGAAAGGCATCTCCCAGTCAATATATCAATTACTTTGATATTATGACTATATATTTGCAGAAGAATGATGCTCTTCTTGCCCGAGTTTTCATCGGGTGTTTGACGGGTTCGGCTTACGACTGGTATCGTAGTCTACCCGACAATTGCATTTCGTCTTTTGACGAATTTAAAGCAATGTTTCTCTCCCGCTTCTATGAGGGAGGAATGGACATGAATATGTCTTCCTTGATAGAAATCAAACAAAAGGAGAAAAAAGATACTCGAACGTTTATAGAACGCTTCCGACATGCTACTTTGAAAATGCCTCCAGGCATGCCAGATTCAGCACTGATTGATACGTGCAAGATGAATCTGCGACCATCCATTACTGTCTTTACGGGTTCCCAATTCACATATTGGGCCTCTTTTATCATAGTAGCAGTTTCAGCCGAGACCAATGGTAGGTTGGCTCGTGAGCATGGGATGATCTTTGCTTCAGAAGACAAAGGGAAGAAAATTTTTTCAAATAATAATTTCGGCAATCGTAATGGGAAAGGGAAGAAGACCTTAGTGGTTAATCTTTCAAAACCCAAAATGACGTCGAATAATCAAGAGTCTTCCAAGCCAAAAGAAGAATACTCTTTCGATGACAGTGATATCCCAGGAATATTTCAATGTTTGGTAAAGAGTGGCAAACTCCAGATTCCAGAGCCGAAAAGGCCTAATGAGGTGAATCTGACCGACAATCCCAAATATTGTATCTATTACAGCTACATTAATCATCCTACCAAGGCTTGCTATGTCTTGAAGAAGAAAATCCAGGAGCTGATAAATGCCAATGCCATCGCTTTAACAAACGATGAGCATACAGTTACAACCAATATGATTTCTCTTCAATTTGGAGGTTTTCCTCCACAACAAGTCCCAGATGGAATTTTCCTAATTCCAAAGGCGACGATGAAAATTATGAATATCCCGCATGCCAGAGAGCAAAATGAAGGACTTTTGCCTCTTACACTTAAAAATGGTGAAATCATGTGGGTACACCCTGATTTAGTGCCTGAAATGGATAATGATGGTAAAACTTCGAAATTCAAGAAAGGTAAAAAAGTCAAAACTTGCAACATGATTTCTCATGTTTTAACCCCAGACCATGATAATTTGGATCATCTGTGGGGTGGCATTCCTTTAGAGGATAGACTGAAGGGTTTGAATATATGCCCTCCAAGTTTGGCTCCTCCTACCAAACTCAAGCTTACTCATCGACAATGGTTAGCGATGAATAGTATCCCCTTATACAGGGCACAACAAGTCTTTGCTGCTTATGAGAAAGCTCCTACAGGGATTTTTTCTTCTATTCCTCCTTCTCTTATTTACAGAGGTTTCTACTCCTCCTTCTATAGAAGTCTCTAAACCTTCTTCTTCTCCTGTGGTTACAAAGATCTCTGCTTCTTCTTCCTCTGTTAAACCACCTATTGAAAGTCCACTACCTACTCATTTGTATAGTCAGTATTCAGTCCATCTCATAAAAAAGATGGGCTATGACTTTCAAAAGGCGGAAGGCTTGAATTATGATAAAGGAATGCGACTTCCTTTACAACTTCAAAGTTAGAAATCCACTCTCAGATTGGGTTTTGAAAGTCCTCATAAAAATCTTCGCAAAAAAAAGACTAAGGGAAAGAAGACTAAATTCTGCAATATGATACTTCATTATCCTGAGTCCGAAGAAGAGACCTTTGCTGGTATAAGATCTGGGAAAGAGTACCACAAAGATTATGAGGGATCTTCCAAAGAAACGGAGGAGATTGTTGAAATAGTTCAAGTTCAATCATCTTCTGTTTCTGCTAAACCATCTGTGGTTGAGAAGGGGAAACAGAAAGCAGTACGCTTTGACGTCCCATTAAAATCTGCTTTAAATCAAGGGGTGGTAATGAAACCCTACAAGTTTGATATTCTAGCCCAGTTAGCTAATACTCCGGCTAGACTTTCAATTTTTGAGCTGCTTCGCTTTCAAAAGAAAGCTGCGAAACTCTGAGTGAAGCTTTGCTATAAGCTGATTCATGCTTAGCTCAACTCAAGAGTCCTGACAATATACCAGTGTCATGCCCACAATATCATAGTTTAATGGAGGCAATTCCTAACATTACCTTCATACAAGAAGATATGCTGCTGAAGCATAATAAGCATGACAGGCCTCTATGCTATACAGGGTATATTGAATCCACTGAAATTGACAGGATTTACATCGATCCTGGGTCTTCTATTAGCATTATTCTTTAGAGTATGCTACGACCCTTGAGGATCCCTACTACTGAATTGATTTACACTAGTACCACAATAGTTGGTTTCAACTCTGGAAAGAGTAAACCACAGGGAAAGATTCGGCTGAAAATTCAAATTGGTGATCTTCGAACTATGGCAACATTTTATGTTATCAACTCAGATGTATCTTACAACATCCTCCTAGGAAGACCGTGGATACATGAGCATAACATTATACCTTCAACTCTCCACCAATGCTTTAAGTATATAGACCCTCAAGGGGTTGTGAAGACCGAATTTACGGATATCAATCCCTTTAAGGGTGTTGAAGCATATTTCTCTGACTCAATGCTTTATAAATAGGAGCATGTGAAGGAGATATCAGATATAGCCGAAGATCGATCACCTGCTGAAGATCAATCTATCAATGAAGATCCTCCGGAAGAGCAACCCTTGAAGATTAAAGTCAAAGGACGAATCCAACCCCAACCTGTCAATGATCAACCTTTGGTGATCAAGGTTAAAGGAAGAACTTGGGCTTCATCTGAGGAAACTGTGAAGATTCCAGTCAAGAGCCAAGTTCAACCCCTTATGATCAAGGTCAAGGGACGTACTTCTCGTACAAATGATCCAGAACTGCCACTGATCATCAACCTTGGCAAGTCTACGCAGAAGACGGATGACGGTCCGTTAATGATCAATCCGAAGTGTAGTAGTCAATTTGTAAACGATGTAAATATTGATCATTCTGTACTTTCTAATATCAAAGAAGATTTCCTTTTGGAGTATATGGCTATCAAATTCATTGAAAGAATGGCTTTATCTTATGATGATCAAAGTCATCATAAAACTGACATAAATACAGAAAAAACCTTATACATTGACCATAAAGAAAATTCTTTTCCTCCTCATGTTGATGTTGGACCTTATGCTCAAAGGTTCCTAACATCTTCTCCTTATTTTCTTCCTATAGCTGCTTCATTACAAGCCTGTGTAACTTACAGACGTCACGAAGAATCTTATTTCGTGATTCCGTCTGATAAGAAAAACAAGCGCCAAATTATGTTTGGTCAGGCTAAAAATATCTCTGTTATTCAGACATATGATCTTCGATATAAAGATAAAGGAAGAATCTGAATTGACAAATATAGTCAACAATCTCTTAAGATTATCCAGAATATGGGATATGATTTGAAGACTATGCAAGATCTCAATCAAGGCAAGGGTAGACGGTTACCGTTATGTGGTGATCCGTTTTACTAAAAAACTCGTCATGGGTTGGGATATGATCTATCCCACATATTTAATGAGGATATACAAGAAGAATTTTCTTCTAGTTCTTCACAATCTTCAGATTCGGAAGAAATTCAATTCATTGAATTGGATACACCCCACATATGCCAGAAAGATATGGAAGAAGAATATTCTTCTAATTTTTTACAATCCTCATATTCTGAGGGAGACTATTATGATGAATCTGAGTGTATATTCTCAGTAAACATGGTTCAAACTGATGGTGAATCAGAACCATTTAAGAATGACCCATGGGCACAACAAATGGACACTCAATGGGAGCTTCGTTTTGAACAAAGATAGCCTCCTATTGAGGATGAAATTGTCCAGATTGATGTCGGAGATGGAACTACATCCAAACCGATATTCATCAGTAAAAATCTCTCCGAAGATGAAAAGGAAGAGTTGATACAACTGATTAAAGAAAATATCGATATCTTTGTATGGAGTTATGAGGATATGCCTGGTTTAGATCCCAAAGTAGCTACTCATAAACTCAATATTCTTTCTAATGCCAAGCCTGTGAAACAACAGCAGCGGCATTTTCGACCAGATATGATGGACGCAATTGAAGCAGAAGTCAAAAAGCTGATCACATGTGGTTTTATTCGTGAAGAACAATATCCAGATTGGGTTGCCAATATTGTTCCTGTTATGAAGAAGAATGGAAAAGTTTGAGTTTGCATAAATTTTTGGGATCTTAATGCAGCTTGTCCAAAGGACGAATTTCCACTTCCGATTACCGATGTCATGATAGACAATACATGTGGTTTTGAACGCATATCTTTCATGGACGGATTTTTAGGATACAATCAAATTAAGATACATCCAGGAGACGAAAAGCATACCGCTTTCCGTACACCTCTTGGAGTCTACTGCTATACGGTTATGCCGTTTGGACAGAAAAATATCGGTGCTACGTATCAACGGGCCATGAGCAGCATCTTTCAAGAACATCTACGAAAAATAGTTGAATGTTATGTAGATGATATTGCTGTCAAGAGTCGATCAAAAGATGATCACATTCAAGACTTGAAGACAGTATTTGAGTTGATGCGCCAACATCAACTGAAGATGAATCCTACTAAGTCTTTCTTAGGGGTGTCTAGTGGCAAATTTTTGGGTTTTGTCATCACTTCTCAGAGTATCCATGTTGATCCTGATAAAATTAAAGCAATTCTTGAAATGCGTCCTCCATGCAATTTAAAAGAACTACGCGGCTTCCAAGGTCGCATTGCTTATATCAGGAGATTTATATCCAATCTTTTTGGGAGATGTCAACCTTTCTCCTGTTTATTAAAGAAAGGTGTATCATTTGTCTGGGATAAAGCATGTCAGAAAGCCTTCAATGACATCAAACAATACCTTACAAATCTACCTGTTTTGGTACCTCCAGTGGTAGGGAGACCATTTTTGCTATATGTTCGAGCCTTGGATCATTCACTGGGTGCTCTTCTTACACAGAAAAGTGACAAAGGTCATGAACAGGCAATTTATTACCTTAGCCGAATGATGGTCGGAGCTGAACACAGGTATACTCCTGTAGAGAAGGAATATCTGGCCTTAGTTTTTGCTGTTCAAAAGACACGATATTATGTGTCAGGACAGACTATTCATGTCATCTCTAGAATAAATCCTATTCGGGTATTAATGAGAAAATCGAGCATTCTCAACTCCAGGTTAGCCACTTGGGCGATGTTGCTTACTCCTTATGACATGGTCTATGTATCTCGAAAATCAGTGAAGGGCCAAGCATTAGCTGATTTCTTAGCAGCTCACCCTATACCTGAAACGTCGAAGTTATACGAGGACATTCCAGATGAAGTTGTGGATTGTAATATGACTTTAAAGGATGACATTTGGCAATTATATTTTGATAGAGCATCACGGGTTGGACCTAAAGGCAATATTGTCTCTGGAGTAGGCATCGTCCTGGTTTCTCCTGACAAAATGGTCATTTACCGTGCTTATTCTCTTATTGAGCCATGTTCCAACAATGTAGCAGAATACAATGCTCTGCTAATTGGTCTCCAAGTAGCAAAACAGTTGGACATCGAGTTCCTGGAAGCTTATAGAGATTCTCAACTAATTGTGAATCAGGTCAGAGGGACATATGAAGTTAGGAATCCTGACCTCATCCCTTATCATTAAGTGGTAATCGAATTGGTCCTTTCATTCAAGGAATTTTTTTATCGAATTCGTACCACGTTCTCAGAACTTGGAAGCTGATGCTCTTGCTAGCTTAGCTGCAGACTTAGCTGTTCCAATTAGAAGACAAAACACCATAACTTTGTTGGATCGAGACTTATTCTGTGTCAAAAATAATTTGCATATCGAGCATAGTTATACTACAGAATCAAGTTCTCAGCAAAGGGATTGGAGAAGTCCATTCATTGATTATACGGTTCATAGGATTTTACCTGAAGATCCAAAAGAAGCTGCATCAATCAAGAGACGATCATTTCGATTCTACTATGATTCTTCCTTACATATGTTATATTGTCGTTCTTATGACAGACTTTTACTACGTTGTCTCTCTGAGAATAAAGCTAAGCAAACGCTTCGTGAAGCTCATAATGGTGTTTGTGGTGCCCATCAATCGGGTCCAAAATTACAGGACCGCATTCGAAGGATGGAATATTATTGGCCTTTTATGATAGCGGATGCTGTGGATTATGCCAGACGATGTAAAGCCTGTCAGATTCATGCTGATTTTATTCACCAACCATCTGAGTTCCTACATCCTACAGCAGCTTTTTAGCCCTTCGAAGCCTGGGACATGGATATTATTGTCCCGATTAATCCTCCTTCTGTCAAAGGACATCGGTTTATATTAACCGATTATTTCTCAAAATGGGCGGAAGCGGTTCCTCTTGTTGACGTAAAAACATCAAATGTGGTCAGCTTTATTAAACACCATGTTATTTATCGCTTTGGAATTCCCCGAAGGATAATTCATGACAATGGACCACAATTTTCCAGTCAGACATTTTATCGATTCTGTGACAAGAATCGAATCCAAAATCTGGCTTCTACGGCCTATATTCCAGTTGCTAATGGTTTGGCCGAAGCTTTCAATAAGACAATCATCAAACTTCTCAAAAAGTTCGTCTCTTCTAATAAACGTGATTGGAATGAGAAACTTGGAGAATGTTTATGGGCTTACCGAACAATAGTTCGAACTCCTACTAGTTTTATACCATTTTTATTGGTGTACGAATGTGAGGCTGTTCTTCCATTGGAAATTCAGATTCCATCTCTCAGAATAGCTATTGCTAATGAGCTAACTACAGAGAACAATGATCGCTTACGACTCCAAGAACTTGAAGGATTGGACGAGAAGCGACTCCTACCGCAATAACACATTGAACTTTATCAAGCCCATATATCTCGAACTTTCAATCGTAAAGTTAAAGAGAGGGTATTTAAAGTCGGTGAACTAGTTCTAGCCGTTCGAAGACCGATGGTGATGACTCATAAGAGCAAAGGGAAATTCCAAGCAAAATGGGAAGGTCCCTATGTAATCGAGTCAGTATTCTCCAATGGTGCCTATAGGTTGTCTAAACCTAATCGAGATTTGCTTATGATACCGATCAGTGACAAATTCTTGAAGAAATATTATGTTTGAATTTCTTCTTTATTCCCCAGCTACCGATGTTTGGTTAAGCTGATCTCTTGCC
Source organism: Iris pallida (assembly GCA_029216955.1). Lineage (NCBI taxonomy): Eukaryota > Viridiplantae > Streptophyta > Magnoliopsida > Asparagales > Iridaceae > Iris > Iris pallida. Next base: position 8,629,550 of record JANAVB010009999.1, read on the forward strand.
TTCTTAAAAGAAAATTTTGATCTTTTGTCTTACCAGCTAAAAAAGAGAGAGAGATTTATTATTTATCATGTTCTCATGACCTCTGAATAAATATTAAGTCTACTTCTTCTTGTATCTATCATGTCTTTTTGGCCTCTGAATAGATATTAACCTATTTTTTCTTGGGGTTGTTACGATCTGTCATGTTCATATTACCTCTGATAGTATCGTATACTCTATACAAAAAAAAGATTCATTATCTATCATGTCCACATTACCTCTGAATAGATATAATTTATTGAGTTTTAGAAGACTTGTCATGTCCATATTACCTCTGATAAGTATTTTCTATCTCATACCTATTGTTTAATTACATAATAAATAATAGGATCACAAAACAAATATTTTATTCATTTTTGTAAACATTACAAAATGAAAAGATGGAAGATTACAAAAGTTCTTTATTTGCCTAAGGTGGGGCAGAGACATCTTGAAGTACTTTCTGTAGATCCGCTAGACGCTTGTCACGAGAGCTCAATACAATCTTGGTAGCTTCGGCACGTCGGGCTTCGGGAGTGCAGATATAGAAAAGTTCAGCAAAAGTGACTATCATCTTGTCCTTGGCTTCGTCAAGGGTTTTGATGGTAGTCTCCGCTCCAAAGACTTGTTCTTCCAAAATTGAGCTCTATGTAAGCTGCTGGTCTCGAGCTAAGATCAGTTGATCCCTCTCCGCCTTCAAACGAGCCAGCTCAGCCTCAACTTCTCGAATTTTATCATTTTGTTGATAAATTCTCATATTCAAGGTTTTATAGGCTTCTATCTGACTATCCAGCTCGGGCTTTACTTCTGCTAAGAAAGCTTTTTCTTTGGCGACCTTTATGCTATATTCATGGAGTGATTTATTAAAGTTGTCTCCCGAGCAAGGTATTTAGCCGATAGAGCGTCATACTCTTCTTGGATAAGACTTTCGGTGGTTTCACTTGACAGCTTTAAATATTCTTTAATTGGCTGTTCAAGTCCCTCCACAGTTTTCTCCAATACCGCCGCTCTCGTCGCTTCATTGAACATGGCGACGTTTCTGATGGTTAGAGCAATCGTCGCCTTCAAGCTCTCATAATTGAGGCCCTTATTCAGGACCATCTTGATTAGAGCTGCCAGAGTCTTGTAAAAAGTATTATTATGAATCTCAACTAGGAGATCCATTTCTGTACTTGAACTCGGCGTTACGGTGATATCCACTAAATCTTTTCTCTGAAGACTAGGAGCAGATGTTGCCTTGGTAGCAAGCTGAGATGAAGACATTGATGTCACTGCTACCATAGCCAACTGATTCCCAGAAGCTTCAGGAACAGTCTCTTCAATATTTGTTACTCCAGCCGTTTCTGGAGCTGAAACTATTTGAGTTTCGGCGGCGGTGATTAGTGTGGGTGGATTGGTAGTTGTAGCGGCTGACTCCGGTTCAGGCACTGTCTCTTCAGGAACTTGTACTGGATCAGTAGTAATAGCGGAGGATGCTATTACAATTTCCCCAGCTTCAGTCGATGACTTGAGTATGCCTTCATCACCTTCTTCAGCTACTGGATCTGCAGAATCTTCAAGTATATCAGTTGTAGTGAACTCTTCTATGACTGATTTTTTATTGAAGTTTAATTCTTCTTCAGCAGTCTCCTCATCATCTACAGTAAGTCCTACTATAGTTTCTTCTTTATCCTTGCCCTCAGCAGGAGGAAACACTTCTGGCTGAGCCTGTATTTCTGGCTCTTGTTGTACCTCCAAAGATGGAGGATTTTCTTCCTGAGTCTCCACTTCATGCTCCCGTAGTACTTCTTCTTGAGCATTTTCTTCTTCTGAAGAAGAAGCCTCCTCCTCAGATTCCTCATTTTCCTCATAAATATCTTCTTGAGGAGGAGGAGCCACAAGCTTTGGGGCAATGATAACACCTACAAAAATTAAACAAAATAAGTTAAAATACAAAAATCATAATTTTGTATAGATTTTGTATAAATTATATTTACCTGGAGTAGGTGTAGGACGCGCCAAGTCTGTGTCATAATCTCCATCCCAATCCTCATCATCAAAACTGATAGCGGGTTCATCAGATGGGGTGAACTCTTGACCAACGGTATGTGCTGGGACGACGTCTTAACAACTTGTGCCTTTTGTGGCAAAGTTAAATGAAGCGACGAACTGAGGCATCCGGAAGATAGGACTACCGCGGTTTCTGTTGGTGCTGCAGGTTGGGAGGCTGAAGATCCTTCTCCAGGGTGAACTGAAGAAGATGCTGCTTGCCATTGATTATAAAAGTGCAGAACAATTTATATAGGAGGACTGAACTTAGACTCACAATACAAACTCGCTCGTACAAAGAAAGCCTAGGGACGAAAACCTTGGTACAGCAATCTAAGTACAATTGTTTATTTTAGATTTTGGGGGGTGACGATAGAGGCTCGGAAAAACGATGGCAGCTCTGTCTTACTCCTTAGACGATCGGGTGCAGCCATGGCTCTGGAGAAGAACTGCTTGGCGTTGACGAAGAAATGCTCTTCTTGTTCTCTCTGTATATGCTCCTTTGTCCTTTCAATCTCTGTATATTCTCTTTCTGATTCTCTCTAGATCCGGGGGGGTTTGCAAGGGAATGGCACCTTGCTATTTATAAGAGTAGGGGGCATCATTAGGGTTTGCAATGATTGTCCATTCTCAAAAGTCGGCGGTCTGAGAGTTAATTAATCTGGGCCGTCCATCTCGAATATAATAGATTTAAGAAATTAATGTGATTGCATTAAATCTCTGTGGACAATAAATGTTGATTGCCATGAATATTCGCAATTTGTAATGGCCTACCACGTGTCTAATTTGCTCGATTTAATTTGATATGGACACTTATGGTGATTGCAACAAATCTGATTTTGTTAGGATTTGTTAGCACCCATAATTCCAGGAAGATAAGACTGCCACGTGTCTCAATCATCGTAAAAAGCGCCACGTGTCTCCACTGGATCATCTTGGCAGAGTCGCATATGAGTGGGCCGCATGAGGATGAACGGCCGTATGAAGATGGGCAACCGCATGGGGATGAACAGCCGCATAAAGATGGGCGGCCTCATGGGAGTGGGCGGCCGCATGCTGATGGACGGCCGCATAAGGGATGCAGCCGCATGAAGATGGACGGCCGCATGAAGTGGGCAGCCGCATGCTGATGGGCGACCGCATAAAAGATGCAGCCGCATGAAGATGGATGGCCGCATGAAGTGGGTGGTCGCATAAATGCAGCAGTCGCATGCCTCAGAATTTGATGGATTATGTCAACTGTGCAAAAATTTTCTCCTCTTTCCTAGAAACGTGCCTTTATGTCGGTCATTATTGCGCCTTTATGTCAGAGCTGTCAGCCGTCAGGGCATTAAATGCAGCCAAAGATGAAGGAAAAAGCTGTTGAAGGCCACGTGGCTCTGGGTCTATCCGAGCCGCATAGACGCTTGAGCCGTATGGACCCCTGAGCCGCATGGGCTCTCTGAGCCGCATGGAGATCCTTGGCCGCATAGACCTTTCTTTATTCTTTTCCATGCTTCTACAAGACCCCCTTCAAAGTTTTCAATTTACAAAATTGAAACACTTTGAATAAGAAGCATGACTAACTCCTCTGGCCGCATAGGGTGTTCGGGCCGCATGGACGTCCCAGCCGCATAGCCTCCTCAGCCGCATGGCCATCTGAGCCACATTGGCAAACTAGCCGCATGGACTTTCCGGTCGCCTGAGCTCCTTGCCACATCATCCTGCCATATGTGCAAATCTTTTGTATTAATTGCCTTTGATTTGCTGTCAGATTTTGAAGCCGCTTTTCGGGGCAGGATCCTAAGAGTTTGGCCTTTATTTAGGCGGTTCGTCTCGATAATCGAAGAGTCAGTTTTTCATGCTGCACGTGGATCGAAGTGCCCTCATTTTGCCTATAAATATGAACGTGTTCAGTCGGAAAGACTTCTTTACTCTCGCTCTCGTCTTCAACTCTTGCTGCCCTAATTTTCTTCCTTTGTCTTCCTTCTCCGACCGTCGGACGATAATGGCCCCCAAGTCTTCCAAGGCTGCTTCTGCTGCTGCAAAAGGCAAGAAAGCAGCTTCTTCGTTGGCCACTACGCCTGAAGTGTACCCTGTCGTCCACCCTACTTTTAAGGGTAAGGATTGGATAGAATATTGAATGCTTTGAACCCTAAAAACCATTGCTCTGTTGTATGATTTATATACAAGCCTTCATCCTTCGTCTTTATTGAACTGCCCAAGTTCAACATGATGAAACCGCATATATTGTATGGGCCGCATGACCTTCTCATATCCGAGCCGTATGGGGCATGCCCTGTGTTTGAGCCGCATGAGAAGGGCTTGTTTGTGGACCTGTCACCCTTGGCATACCTGGGTTTTAGGTACAGATAACAAGTTTGATCGGGGATACCTAGAACAGTTCCACGGTAAGGTGGTCATGGACGTTCTGGGTATCGGAAGAAAGAATGTCATGTAGCAGCTGGGCTCCCGGGGCATGATGAGGAATGATGTGCATGTACTAGGAAAATTAGCACAGCGTTTGTAGTCAGCAGAGGACATTTGTGGGCCTATTATCCTTGGCGTACCCTAGTTCAGGATACGGACAATAAGACGAGAGAGAACCAATATACTTACTCAGAGGTAATGAGGACATGGCAAGTATGAGGGTTTCACCGCGGAGTCTTCATACTCAGAGGTAATGAGGACATGGTAGGAGTGGACTTAATGGAGGATATTTTTGGTCAACAGAGGACATTTGTGGACCTATTATCCTTGGCGTACCCTCGGGTTTTTTTGGTATAGATAATAAGTCGAGGGAGGACCAACATATTCACTCAGAGGTAATGAGGACGTGGCAAATATGAGGGTTTCTTCGATAGAGCCTTCTCACTCAGAGGTAATAAGAACATGGAAGGAGTGGGCTCCATGAAGGGGTACATAGGACGACTCAGAGGTAATGAAGACATGGAAGTTCTATGTAGAGAGGTAATTTGTTTTTGGCAGAAGTGAAACGACTCAGAGGTAACATCGACGTGGTCATTTTGGAAATTTTGTGGATCTGTTACCCTTTTTGTGCACTAAGAGTGCGGGTAGTAGATCATGAGGGAGGAGTTCTTTCAGAGGAATAAGTTCAGGGGTATGGTCATACATGACTTACTACCCAAAAGAGTGACCGAAATGTAAGTTCATAGGTACCTGCGGGCACATAACTTGATAATCTGATATATTTGGAGGAAGAATGTGAGTTCAGCGGTACTGGAGGGTACATAACTCGACAATCTAAAATTTGGAGAATATGAGTTCAGTGGTACCGGCGGGTACATAACTCAATAATCTGGAATATGAGTTCAGCGGTACCGACGGGTACATGACTCAAAAATCTGGAATTTTGTGAATGTGAGTTCAGCGGCACCGGCGGGTACATGACTCAATAATCTGGGATTTTGTGAATGTGAGTTCAGCGGTACTAGCGGGTACATAACTTAATAATCTGGAATTTGGAATATGAGTTTAGCGGTACCGACGGGTACATGACTCAATAATCTAGAATTTTGTGAATGTGAGTTCAGCGGCACCGGCGGGTACATGACTCAATAATCTTGAGTTTGGAACATGAGTTCAGCGGTACTAGCGGGTACATAACTCAATAATCTAGAATTTGGAGAATGTCGTTTAGACATAATATTTCTTCATGAACTTGTCGTTGACGGACAGCATGAGCAAGTCTCTGTTTTGTTTTGCAAGGCGGTAAGCACCGTTGGAGGATACAGCCTCAATGATAAATGGACCTTCCCATTTTGGCTGGAATTTGCCAACGGTTTTGAGAGTCATGACCATCAGCCTCCGAACTGCCAGAACGAGCTCGCCCACTTGGAATGTTCTGATTTTGACCTTCTTGTTGAAGGCTCCAGAGATGCGTGCTTGGTAAAGCTCGATTTGTTGCTGAGCCAAGAGGTGCTTTTCATCTAAGGCCTCCAACTCTTGTAACCGACGACGATAGTTATCGTCTGTCGTCAATTGGTAAGTGAGAGCGACGCGGAGCGAGGGTATTTGAGTCTCCAATGGGAGAACCGCCTCACTCTCGTACACCAGGGAGAATGGTGTGTTCCCTGTGGCTGTTCGGACTGTAGTACGGTACACCTATAAGCATTCACCAAACTTCTCGTTCCAGTCGCGTTTGTTGGATGATACGAACTTCTTGAGAAGTTTGATGATTGTTTTGTTGAATGCTTCTGCCAACCCATTTGCTGCTGGGTCGTATGGCGTTAAAGCAATATTCTGGATGCGGTGCTTGCCGCAGAATCGATAGAAGGCGTGGCTTGCGAACTGCGAACCATTATCGTGGATGATCCTTCGGGGCAGTCCAAAGCGATATATGACGTGATGCTTGAGGAAGCTGATCACGTTTGAAGTCTTTACTTCTGCAAGCGGAACAGCTTTCGCCCATTTGGAGAAGTAATCTGTGATGGCGAGTATGAAGCGATGTCCTCGGGAAGAATGTGGAGCGATCGGACCGATGATATCCATTCCCCATGCTTTGAATGGCCAGGATGCCACTGTCGGATATAGAAATTCGGATGGTTCGTGGATGAAGTCCGCGTGGACTTGGCAGGCTTTGCACTTTCTTGTATAGTCTATCGTATCTGCTACCATCGTGGGCCAGTAGTAGCCCATTCGGCGAAGACGATCTTACAATTTTGGGCCAGGCTGATGGGCCCCGCAGACACCGTCATGAGCTTCGCGTAAGGCTTCCTTGGCTTCTGCATTTGACAGACATCGAAGCAATAATCCATCGTAGGATAGGCGATACAGCATTTTTGTCTCTGTATCGTAGAAGAATCTGAGGGAACGCCTTCTGATAGAGGTGGCCTCTTTTGGGTTCTCGGGCAGGATGTCGTAAACTATGAAGTCAATGAATGGTTGTCTCCAGTCTGGGACTTCGTCGATCGTCTGAGCAGAATAACTCGCCACGAATTGAACATTATTCTTGGGACAGACCAGTTCATGGCCTACCACATCCACCGATTGGTAAGCATAGTTCGGAACCGCTAGGGAAGCGGCAAGGCCAGCTAGGGCATCGGCTTCGATATTTTGGAGTCTAGGAACGTGTTCGATGAATAACCCTTCAAATGACGAGATGATCTGGCCGACTCCGAACCTAGGTGGGCTGCCAAAAAGTCTGCCAGGGCTTGACCTTTAACAGCCTTTTATGGTACGAAGATCATATGGTAGGGGGACAGTAATATTGCCCATGTAGCGAGGCGAGAGCTGAGTGCCCCTGGTTTCGTCATGAGGACCCTGAGGGGGTTGACTCGTGATATCACATGTATGGTTTGCCCTGTGATATAGTATCGCATCTTTTGAATGGCGAACACCAGGACGAGGCATTCCTTCTCTACGGCGGTATATCGGTGCTCTGGCCCGAACATCATTCGACTGAGGTAATATATAGCTTGCTCATGGCCTGCATCGTTGTTTTGTACTAGCAGAGCGCCGAGGGAATGCTCCATTGCTCGTACATAGAGCAGGAATAGTTTCCCAACAACCGGGGCCACCAGGACTGGAGGGTTCGACAAATATTCTTTGATGTTGTCGAAGGCACGCTGACATTCTTCGTCCCATGCGAATGAGGCGCCCTTCTTCATGAGATGGGTGAATGGCTGACAATGCCCGAAGAGGTTGAAAATGAACCTCCTGATGTAAGTTAACCTCCCTTGGAGGCCTCGAAGTTCTCGGAGATTTCTCGGGGGACCCATCTCCATGATTGCTTTCATCTTCTCAGGGTCTACGTGGATACCCTGGGAGGTGATGATGAAACCCAAGAACTTCCCGCTGGATACGCCGAGGAAGGACTTCGTAGGATTTATTTTCAAATTGTGCACTCCCATTAGGTCGAACACTGTTCTTAGATCATGCAGATGATCTTCCTTAGAGCGGCTTTTGACGGCGATGTCGTCAACGTAGCACTCTACGGTCTTGCGCAAGTGATCCCTGAAGATGATACTCATGGCTCTTTGATATGTGGTACCAGCATTCTTTAAACCAAAAGGCATGACTGTGTAGCAGTATGTGCCAATCGGTGTTCGAAATAATATATGTTTTTCGTCGTCAGGAGACATCTTGATTTGGTTGTACCCCGAGAAACCATCCATGAATGACATACGTTCGAAGCCGCATGTGTTGTCGATCATGATGTCTGTGATAGGGAGGGAAAACTCGTCTTTGGGGCACGCCTCGTTCAGATTGCGGAAGTCGATACAGATTTGAATCTTCCCATTCTGCTTGAGGATCGGTACTATGTTGGCGACCCAATCTGGGTGTTGCTCCTCACGAATGAAGCCACTGGCTATCAGTTTGTTGAATTCGGCTTCGATTGCATCCATGATGCCTGGGCGAAAGCGTCGTTGTTGTTGTTTGACTGGCTTTGCATTTGGCCGAATGTTGAGTTTGTGAAGAGCAATATCGGGATTTAACCCTGCATGTCTTCATAGTTTCAGGCGAATACATCAATATATTCTTTGACGAGTTCCAGTAGTGATTCTCGCTCTTCGTCTGTCAGGCTTTTGCTAATGAAGATTGGTTTTGGAGAAGGGTCGCTGCCTAGGTCGACCTGTATAACCTCATCTTCAGTAGGAGGTTCACTCTGTTCGAACCGCTTTTCCCATTGTACACCCAGTTGTTGGGCCCATGGCTCTAATTCGAGGATTTCAGGAATGTCTTCATCTTCTTCGTAAGCGTCAACGAATGCCATATTGACTGAGAGGACTTGTCTGAATACGTCTCCGATGCTGGCATCCAAATCAGAAGTTGGTGACCCGGTTGAATGTGAATGCCAGTCGCATTCCTCATTTGAACTTTTAGGAGTCATTGCGGGTGTAACATACCTTAATCCACATCGAGTCTTGCTATAGTAGTCCCGTGGTTTGCCAGCCGGGACTGGAGGCTTTAAAGGTAATCGTCGACCAGTGCCGTAGTTCAAGCCTGGCGTGGACTCCAGATCATACCCCTGTTTTTGTATGAGGTACTTGGATTGGGGGCTACAAAGATGCAGAGGCAGTCTTCCGGCATCTGATTCAAGATCGACCTTCTCTATGGTGAAGGGTTGTGGATCATCCTTTCGGCCGAAGATGATTGGATGGTCCCCTCCCTCGATTATGCGGTAAGCGTCTTTCACTGGAGTAAGCTGATTTGCGATGAACACATTTGTCACCTGTGTGTGTAGGTGAGTGCCTATACCGTGTTCCATAGTATACATTGTACAAAGCTTATTAAGCTCGAGGTAGTTCAAAGATTGCCCTTTATTGATGAAGTAAGGTATCTTTTCTAGCAGGATTACATCATCTGCGGAGGGAACATCAGTGTAGGCAGCAACATACTTGGCCAGTTCCGGTTCTTCTTCCGCCACCCATGTATAAATGAAGACTGAGAGGATGACCTGGGCAGCTTGATCATCAGGGGTTCTGTTGGTGGGGCCGAACGTGGAGTTGTTGGCAGACTAGCGACCCCCAGTTTGGTACTTAATGCTGGGCGAGGAGTTGTTGGCTCGCTAGAAGCCCCAGACCTTACATCGGGGTGACGATTCTTCTTGGAAAGGTATATCGTCATTGGCTTGTCGGAGGGGTTGAGCTTCTCCATTTGTGGCTGGCCAACTCTAGGCAGTCTGATTGTCAGTGGCTCTGTTGTAGGTCTTGGCGCTTGGCCGAACCTTGGCAGCCGGATTATCATTTGCTCTTTTTGTGCCGAGAGGCTGATTGCGTCCTTACGCAGAGTGGCTGTAAGGGGTACGGACTTGCCAAGTTTGCGAGCTTGGAGGTGGATCGTCAGAGGTTCTTCTAATCTTGTGGCTATCTCGGTACGAGCTTGCACATCTTCTTCACCAAGGTGCCTCTTCGACTTTTCGTATAAGCAGGAGTCTGAGTAGTAGGATTCGACCCCTTTGAAGGGATCGATGTCGGCAAATTTTGTCCTCACGAAGCCGTGTTTATCGACATACTTAAAGCACTGATGCAATATGGAAGGTACGATCATGTAATCGTGTATCCAAGGGCACCCCAAGAGGATATTGTAGGAGGTGTCTGCATCTATGACGTAACATGTTACTTCTGACTGAAGATCGCCAATTTGGCACTTCAAGCGAATCTTCCTAATCGGGTAGCTCATGTCCGAATTGAAACCGCTGATGGCGGTACTTGTTGGCGTCAGATGATGCATAGGAATACGGAGATGATGTAACAGACCCTTCGGGATGATGCTTATGGAAGAACCAGGATCAATGTGCATCCGGTCCACCATTACGTCGCCGATGTATCCAGTGTAATATAACGGTTGATCGTGCAGGTTGGTTTTGATGAGCATATCCTGTGGAGTGAAGACAATGTTGGGCATCGCTCCCATGCAAGCGCTGTCTCGGAGATCTGCAGGCGGGCTCTCTCCCATGAGGTTGACCTGAGCGAGATAGACGCCGACATTCTGGAGTGCATCGCTCAAAGCCGTGCGAACATCGTTTGAGAGTCTCAGGAGCTCGTATAATGACAATTTGGCCTATGTGTTGGCCAATTGCACCAAGATGTCGAAGTTGTAGGGCCTCTCCAGACCCTGTCGTGCCTCTTTTCGGAGGGATTTGTCAAAACGAGTCTCCTTCGGCCTAGGCTTATCGGTCGTCGGAGGCTGAGAAGGTCCTGGAGCGTCAGCAGTAGCTGGCTGATGATCTTTAGCCGAGTTATCAGCCACAGATTGGGATTGTGCCCCAGACCGGGTAACGACAGCCGTGACTTCTTCGACATCTGCAGAGATTGTGCGGCAGGATCTGACTTTTCCACTCTTCTTCTTGCTAATGGAAGGTGGTGTGGATTGAGTCACCTCGAGTACCAGGTCCGGATGGACCCACATGACCTCCCCCCGTGATGTGGTGAGGGGCACTAGACCAGCAGCCTGATCCCGGGGAGGTGGAAGATTAGCAATCTCCATTATTGCCAGAGGGGTGGGTACCACACCGTCTTGAGTTTTTGTTGGAGGAAAGCTGCCAAATTATACTGACACCATATTGGCTGCCACGGTTACCTCTTCGAAATCAATGGCCAGAACGTTCGAATCGATGAGATGTTGGATGCATCGTTTCAGTTGGTAGCAGTCGTGTGTAGCATGGTGGACATAGCGGTGGTAATGGCAGTACTTTGGGCTCTCCATTTCTGCCGGCCGAGGTTCCCGTCTTGGCAGAGGGAGCTGAATTCTGTCTCCTTGTATGAGCATGTCCAAGATGGGCTTGACGTGGCTGTCTTCGAAGGAGTAGGTCATTTGCGGCCATTGTTTGTCTACCGGTTTTGACTCAGGTTTCTGTGCTGTGTCGGCCACTATAGCCTGCTTGCCCTTGTTGTCCCGATTGTTGGTGGAGCTACCCCCATTGTTGTCGTTGGCAATAGGATGCCTGTCCTTGTCCTCTCCCTCTGAGATGTGCAATCCCAGTTGGCGAGCCTTCTTCAAACTGTCTTCGACGCTAGTGGCACTGATGATAAACGTCTTCCAGTCCTTAAATTGACTTTCACCCATCCAGAGGCTGATTGTTGGAAGCAGTCTTTTTTGGCAAATTTCAATTAAGGAGGAATCCGGATTACCGGACGGCAGCTTCATGGCGGTTTGGCAGAACCGCTCAATATAGTTCCTTGTCAGCTCTTTCTCTCCTTGAACGATGTCCATAAGGGTGGACATTATGATGTCCTGTCATACTTCGTAGAATCTCTCCAAGAACATGTGCTTGAAACTGGCAAAGGAGTGGATGCAGTTGTCTGGCAGGTTACGATACCAGTCGAAGGTGACCCCTTCCAATGCTCCGATGACTAATCGTGTAAGGATGGCATCATCGTGGGGTAGATGGTCGATAGTGACCTCGAAGTAAGTGATGTACCGACTTGCGGAGGTCTTCCCATCATATGGATTGATGTGGAATGGTTTATACTTTGGTGGAAAGGGAACATCTCTCCATGCTGCGGGATACGGTTGTCATATCCTGAGGTCTTGGCAATTTTTTCGGGCATGGAACATGGTCCGGAGCTCCTGGACCTCTCTTCTTGCCTCCCTGGCCTCGTCTACAGCTGTAGGAGCCGATATTTTAGGAGGAATATTGCACGGGTTCGGTGCCGCTGAGTTCGAGTCTGTATTGACCACGGGACCCAAGTTTGTTTGGCCAGGCATCCCTCTTTGCAGAGTAGGAAGGGCTGCTTTGATCTCGTCCACGAATTTGACCAAAGTGTGCAGTATGGCTTCCAGAGTGTTGATGCATTGGCGATCACTGGGACCATCTTGGTTGCTGTCTGTCATGAATATCGTCCTTACATGAGGAGAAGAAGAAGGGACGGTGGATGACATACACTCCGAATCATACCCCTGTAATGAGAAGTCATCGGGGTATGTGGGAATGTCTTCCTCTGGTTCAGACTCAGATGGAACAGTACCCCCAGCTTCCGAGTTTGCCTCATCTTGGGAATTGTGGACGTCCTCGGGGACGTCAGGATTTACTGCATCTGATGGGAGAGTTGTTTCCCCAGCTCGTCTTTTTGGAACATCGGATTGTCGTGGAGGTTCGGAGGAGTGCTACCCCCAGTTCCAGCAACCCCAAGTGATGTGGACGATGAATCTCCTACTATAGCAGATTTCGTCTTTGAACGGGTACCTTGGAAAACTCCGGTGGTGGGCACCCACTTAGACGACAGTCTCTTAGTCATAGTGGTTGAAATCTTTGGGCTGGAAACATTTGTCTTCTTCCCTCTCCCATCGGCGGGGATTTTCTGAGCAGAGTTACAGGAAATGACGGGAAGTGCCTCATCTTCTGAACGTAGTTGTTGCAGTCTTTGGAAGACGGACTGCCGGTCTTCTCGTACCGTCGTGTTATTGCAACAACAGTTGACGATGAATTGGGTGCAGTGACGTCCGTGGAAGGACTCTTTACACCCCGAGGCCCTCTCTCTTTCCTTGCGTTTGTGGAGGATAGCCTCACGCAAGTTAGATGGGTCTGAAATGACCATGTTTGCTCCCTGGATTTTGGGAGACTTTTGGGAACCATCCTGTCCGTTTGCCGTCGGGGGATGGACTCTAGTGGTTCTGTACAACTTTCTATCAGAGGCTCGCATAACAGTATGTGGAACGCTCGGACGGTCAGAGGTTGGGTCAGCGGACTGAGCTTGCCAAGCTCGCGCTGCCCTAGACTTCTTCACTCTGGTGCGTGAGGGCACATAATAGGAAGAGACTAAATGGTGCTGGAGAGAGTCAGACATGTCTTCTTGGGAGCACGAGAGATCAGGACCATAGGAGAGGCGGTCGAAGACTGAGCCGCGTGGAGCAGGCGGCATACGGCTGGAATCAATAATCTTCATATGGCTGGCAGTCGTAGCCGCATGGGCTTTCTTCATGCGGTTGGAAGTCTCAGCCGCATAGGACTTCTCCATGCGGCTGGAAATCCTGGCCGTATGAGTGTTCTCCATGCGGCTGGAAATTCTGGCCGCATGAGTGTTATACATTTGGCTGGCAGTTTCGGCCACATGGACATCATTCATGCGGCTGGCAATCTTGGCCGCATGAGTCTTCGTTTTGCGGCTAGTGCCTTTGTTCGGTTTCTTCCTGTAGCACATAGAATCACTCTTTGCCCCTACAAGTCCAGCATCGTAGTACTTTTCTCTGTCGGACTTGGGGACAGCAGAGTCCTCTATGGCTTGAAGTGGGGCCGCATGAGAGTTGCCTTCGCCGTCTTGGGCAGCAGAGAGTATTCCGTCCAGAGCTTGGGGAGAAGCAAATGACTTTGGCCTCCACTCGCTGCGAGCCTTCTATGTGCGGGTTCGCTTCTGGACCGGGCCAACGCTTCCTTCAGAGAGCATTTTTCGAACGCCTGTTGGTCGAAGCGGACGACCATCTTCTATTGTATGGAGCCAAGTTTTGGCTGCATCCGATTGCGTCACCAACTCCTCAGCCGTGGAGAAGTTTGTTCCAAGCAGAGTCACCATCGTGTTTGCCATTGATTGTAAAAGTGCAGAACAATTTATATAGGAGGACTAAACTTAGACTCACAATACAAACTCGCTCGTACAAAGAAAGCCTAGGGACGAAAACCTAGGTACAGCAATCTAAGTACAATTGTTTATTTTAGATTCTGGGGGGTGACGATAGAGGCTCGAGAAAGCGAAGGCAGCTCTGCCTTACTCCTTGGACGATCGGGTGCAGCCTTGGCTCTGGAGAAGAACTGCTTGGCGTTGACGAAGAAATGCTCTCCTTGTTCTCTCTGTATATGCTCCTCTGTCCTTTCGATCTCTGTATATTCTTTCTCTGATTCTCTCTGGATCCGGGGGGGGTTTGCAAGGGAATGGCACCTTGCTATTTATAAGAGTAGGGGGCATCATTAGGGTTTGCAATGATTGTCCATTCTCAAAAGTCGACGGTCTGAGAGTTAATTAATCTGGGCCGTCCATCTCGAATATAATATATTTAAGCAATTAATGTGATTGCATTAAATCTCTGTGAATAATAAATATTGATTGCCATGAATATTCGCGACTTATAATGGCCTGTCACGTGTCTAATTTGCTCGATTTGATTTGATCTGGACACTTATGGTGATTGCAACAAATCTGATTTTGTTAGGATTTGTTAGCACCCATAATTCCAGAAAGATAGTACTGCCACGTGTCTCAATTATCGTAAAAAGTGCCACGTGTCTCTACTGTGTCATCTTGGCAGAGCCGCATATGAGTGGGCCACATGAGGATGAACGGCCGCATGAAGATGGGCAACCGCATGGGGATGAACAGCCGCATGAAGATGGGTGGCCGCATGGGAGTGGGCAGCCGCATGCTGATGGGCGGCCGCATAAGGGATGCAGCCGCATGAAGATGGGCGGCCGCATGAAGTGGGCAGCCGCATGCTGATGGGCGGCCGCATAAAGGATGCGGCCGCATGAAGTGGGTGGTCGCATAAATGCAGCAGCCGCATGCCTCGGGATTTGATGGATTCTGTCAACTGTGAGAAGATTTTTTCCTCTTCCCTAGGAACACGCCTTTATGTCGGTCATTATTGTGCCTTTATGTCAGAGCTGTCATTTGTCAGAGCTGTCAGCCGTCAGGGCATTAAATGCAGCTAAAGATGAAGGAAAAAGCTGTTGAAGGCCACGTGGCTCTGGGTCTATCCGAGCCGCATAGACGCTTGAGCCGCATGGACCCCTGAGCCGCATGGGCTCTCTGAGCCGCATGGAGATCCTTGGCCGCATAGATCTTTCTTTATCCTTTTCCATGCTTCTACAGATGCAACATGTTGCGGCTCATCCACCTGAGTGTCACTCTCCGGGGTAGCGGCCCTTGGTCTAGAAGGCCCTTTGGTGGTGGTCTTCTTCTTCTTTTCCGGGATTTTCTCTGAAAGAGTGACAGCTGCACTTTGTTTCCGTTTACGGGACTTGCCAATAATGATAGGCTCTGCAGCTTTTTCCTCGACTCTCGAAGGGATAACTTCCAGATACTGATCTGGAACAGCTGTATCGTCAGGGATGTCTGATGGTACCCTGATCGGCTCCTCAACATTCCCTTCCTTAGGCCATCTTAGACTACCTCTCATGTTGTAGCCATGGACGAAAGAACGGATGGAAGCGTAAAAGTGAGCATACGTATGAAGTATATGTAGCTCTGCGGTGCTGGTAGCGGTTGATATTTTGAATTTAGCACCAGTACGGGCAGTACTAAAATACCTCCAACCTCTTGCACCATCAATCAGTTTCCCATAGTGACGGAAACTGGTAGGGAGATTATCAATATGAAGTTGGTCATATCCAAATTGGCGAGCGAACCTACTTGGTAGATATGGTTCGAACGCACAACTATCTTTATTTCTGTACATCAGATGAGAGGGTCTGATGCACTGTAGCCACCTGAAGACTGGTGCTGACAAAAAATTTCTTCTTTCAACTTCGTCTTTAAATTGAACGTCGAAACAGTCGGCTGGAACTTCTGGCCTCGTACAGAAAAAATTCCAACCATAAAAATAATTCAAGACTGTTCGGGTATCTGCCACTGTCGTGGCAATCCATGTAGCTTTGCTGAATTTTTGGAGGAAGACCTCCGTATCATCTCCCGGGCCTGGTGGCAACAAACCGCAGTTGTGGTACAACAGCCAGCCCATCAAGTAGGTGTAGGACATTTCTACCCTGGGGAATACATTCCGGTGATGAGCGTTATTGATTAACTCCTCACCAAAAGTCTTCAAACCTACGTTTACTCGGCACACCATTGCCGATAGCAGGTTGATTCTGGTTTTAAACACCAAACGTACTGCTGGCCATAGCACGTTCCGGTGGATCCTATCAACTGTACATGTTCCTGGTATAACCCATCTTCTCAACCACAAAGAAAGAAAGCCTGCCAGCAAGGCTTTCTTAGAGATCTTCTAGCTGCCATATCTGAGGAAGCTTAAGACTTCGGTTCCAGCAGAGAATTCCCCAGTCTTGGTTGACAGATATTTATTCGGGAATTTGTAGCTGATCATCATATTCCGTATTTTATCAGCAGGGATGGTCGAACCGGTGTTGATAGTTGGGGCTTTATTCTCCTAGAATCTCTCTTTATCGTCTTTGGATATCTTATCCTTATGGAAGAAGAGATATATTATCCATTTGTTGATGTAAGCGAAATATGATCCATTCTCATGCATAGTAGTATAAATCATATAATGGCACATCAATTCTTCATATACCTCAACTAATTGAGGGTTTTTCTCCTTGATTTCAGCAAGTATCGGGTTGGAGGGAACGTATTCTTCATATAGGGCTTCCCCCATTGGCAGTTTCGAGATAAATTACATCTCGTGGAGTGCAAGACCTATTTCACCTTTTGGGGTCGCAAAAGTTCCAGTTGAACTTATATATATCTCCATCAAGGCCAGGAACAAGTTACTGTTCGGTGGTATACCTTGACTGGTGGAGGCCACTGCTTCATACAGGCCAATGTCTTTCAGCTCCGTCTGAAAGTTCTTCATAATCCAAACACTAATTTGGATCCAGTTCTGGTTAAATGGAGTCAACTATCCCGGTAGCCTAGGGTTTGTCTGGGGATACAATACCGCAGCCCTTATAAACTTATTGATGAACATCTGGGTCTGCATTGGTTGGATTAAAGCCGAATCTTCACTCGGAGTAAATCCTGGCAAGAGACCATAGAAAGGAACGACGCCGCCATTGGGAACACTGACATGATATCCCATATCGTTGGCTTGATCCCTCTTGAATATGATTCTACCTGGTCTTCCGTGACTGCTGGGAGTCAGATTCTACAGCATCTGTCGGGGATGGGTGGCATGGATGAATGCGGATGGGGGATAATCTCTATCCATTTCAGGAAGATACATTACTCTATCTCCAGACTTGAACACCCAAGACTCTTTCTTGGGGTGTGTTTGTGACTTGCAGTCTATTGCATCCCCAAATAAGAAAGCTGGTTTTGTAAATTGTTGGCCATCCAGCGAGGTCAACAGTTCTCCATTAATCATGGATAGCAGCTTCTATCCCCTTGGGCAGCTATCAATCGTGCTCTCTCTTCAGGGTACTCCGGATTCGATTAGGGAAATTCTACATGAGAAAGATTTTCCAAATAATTTGAGCCCACCATTCCTACTGATGAGCCAAATATTTCTGTAAGTGGGTGAATTTACAAATCCACTGCCAAAAGAAAAAGAAAAATCAAGTTAGTGAAAATCTAATTTAAAATTTTTACGCAGATAAATTTGTCTAAGTTTTTACATATAAAGGTTAAAGACTTTGACTATTGAAGTTGATAAAAGTTTTTAAAGTGTAAAAGGTCTTTGTTTTACACAAAGTCTTTTACTTGCGAAATTTTACGCTAGCATGTGTTGACATGAGCGTATTTTAAATTTTACGCTGGCACATGTTGATATGAGCGTATTATAAATTTTACGCTGTCACATGTTGATGTGAGCGTATTGTAAATTTTACGCTGACATGTGTTGACATGAGCGTATTTTAGATTTTACGCTGTCACATGTTGATGTGAGCGTATTGTGAATTTTACGCTGACATGTGTTGACATGAGCGTATTTTAGATTTCTACGCTGGCACATGTTGATGTGAGCGTATTATAAATTTTACGCTAGCATGTGTTGACATGAGCGTACTTTAGATTTTACGCTGTCACATGTTGATGTGAGCGTATTGTGAATTTTACGCTGACATGTGTTGACATGAGCGTATTTTAGATTTTATGCTGTCACATGTTGATGTGAGCGTATTGTGGATTTTACGCTGGCATGTGTAGACATGAGCGTATTTTAGATTTTACGCTGGCACGTATAGATGTGGGCATATTTTTCTTAAATGTTACGCTGACACGTATAACGTGGGCGTATTTTGTTGTTTCAGTTTTTACGCTGACACGTATGACGTGGGCGTGAAATCTGAAAGTTCGGGTTTCTTCTTCTCCGGCGAACTCATAGCCGAGATAAAGTAGGGATTTACCCTTCATTGCTGGAGCTACGACGGGGTTACTTTGTCGGGGTGTCGTGGAAGATTCGATGGGAGTTTTCGTGCGGTCGGCCGACGATAAACCGACGGGCTTCTTGCCCTTGCTGCCGGCGGCAGATTTCTTGGGAGCCATCGGATTGAAAGCAAAAGTTTTGGAAGTGGAAGAAGAATAAGAGAGATCAAGAGTACCAGATATAAGTAAAGTTTTATTTCTCTTTGAAAAGCTCTATTTATTGGGAATTTTGAATCGGTTCAAATTTTTGACTTTTACGCTGACTGTTGGATATTTCAACTTTTACGCGGATGACCGTTGGATATCCCGAATTCTACGCTGACTGTTGAAATCCCGAATTTTACGCTTCTGTTCAAAGTATTTTAAATTTTTGAAAATGATTTGAAAACTTTGAAGGCGGTCTTGTAGGAGCATAAAAAGTGCTTCATAGACTTAGTCAAAGAAGTTGAGAACTTTACGCTAGCTATTCTCTACTCGAGCAACATTTTACGCTAGCTTTTCCCTACGCTGGCTACTCTTTACGCGAGAGTTATACTCCAACTTTACACTGGGGACAGACTGTCAGGCCGTATTTAATGCCAGAGATTTGATCTGACAGGATAATTTTTTCTGACAGCGTACAGCACAGAAGTCGAGAAGATTGGATTTAAACCAAACCCAATGCTCGTCGTATAGTGTGCAAATAGGGCTATTTTACGCTCAATAAAACTGCTTCTTTTACGCACGATAGTTATTCGAGCTTTTACGCTCAAGACTATTGTGGGCGTAAAGTCTATTTGGGCTACTTTTTACGCTCAAGGCTAATTTGCTAGCCATTTTATGCTGGGAAGTTTATTTTGTGCTATTTTACGTCCAGTTTGCCATTTTACGCTAGGAGTGTGTTTTGGGTCATTTTTACGCCCGATCTTTCCTGACCACTTAAGAACGTGGTTTGCCCACGTGGCTTTCATGCCACACTTATCGAGGAACGTGTGTACGTGTTCTTTCCACTTTGTTGAAGTAATAGGACACGTGTCACCATGCGTAGAGATCAAAACTCTACATGGGACACGTGTCAAGTGCGTAGAGGATGATTTGGATCGTGGCTAACAGTTACTAGCATAAAGACCTGATTTTGTTGCTTTTTACGCACGAAAGGTTAAGTCTATAAATAGACTTACATATCATCATCAGGGGAACATAGAGACATGAGAGGAGATTCTGAGAAAACTCAAACTTTCAGAGTGATATTTCCAGAAGCATTTCTTCTACTTTTTCTCAAGAACAGGGTGAAGCAAAGCAAGAAAGCATTCGACTGTGCCATCAGTGCCGTTGTTCGATACCTTTCCGGTGACTTAGTTCTTTCGATTGTTCGTCTTCTTCAAGCAGTTTTTTTCATCATCATCATATGGTCCACGGAACAAAGTGATCGCTCTCAGATCAGACTTCCATAGCAATACTTTTCAGAATATTTATACTTTCTGTACTTTTTCTAGTTTTCTTTCAAAAGCTAATTTTTAGGCATTTTATTAAGTGAAACAAACGTTAACTCATACCTTGCCTCATGACCCTTCCCGTGCCAATAACGTTAACCTATCGAGTCGTGTTTGCCTTACGGCTTAAAATTAGAGACGCAACTACGCGATGAGGCTCCATTTTCGTGTGACCGTGCTACAAATCCTTGCTGAGGCCATGCCTCGCAACTCAGTGAGACTTAACCATATCGCCGCTTTGCGGCCCTTGCTACTTTGATTATCAACTGACCCAATCGAGACATGTGAACTTAGTATCACTTGACCAACTTGCCTTGCGGCAATTCCTGATTTAAACTTGAACAACTCAAAACCCAACTTTTGTAACTCACATGTCAACACTTGAGACTCGACGCCACATCTCGTGCTAAAGCACGACACCTATGTTGAAACCCAATCTTAGGCCCAAACTTTGTGTTCTAACTGTACACACCTTTAACACGACTCCATCCAAAGGCATACACGCGGATAGCCGCTATTTGCTGACATCTATATGAACTTGGCCACTAGCATCACAAGCTATCCTGAGACGTATAGCTTGGTTAAATCGGGGACCTTTCAACGCAAGTAGCTAGCTCCGTTGCAAGCCCCCGCTTTAGCCCGTGCTAAAACCATATGCACGACTATACCATGTTTCCTCCTAGGCCGAGTCGGTCCCATGGCCCAGGGTTGCCGCTCGAAGAA
This sequence comes from Iris pallida, assembly GCA_029216955.1. NCBI lineage: Eukaryota > Viridiplantae > Streptophyta > Magnoliopsida > Asparagales > Iridaceae > Iris > Iris pallida. Next base: position 8,650,266 of record JANAVB010009999.1, read on the forward strand.
ACTTCGCCCTAGTCGACAAGTTGTCCATGACCATGCAAGACTCGACACAAACTGACGTCTCACACAGTCATCCTTCTTTCAGTGTTACCCTCTCTTAAAAACCATGTTCAAGATTTCTATCCTTGAGATCCCTCGACGACCCACGGTCGCGAGCCTTCTCCCTTGATGCCATATCCTTTTTACACAACTTAGAAATGACCATTTGATAGCCCTTTTCTAAACTCGACTTGAAATCCACCGTAGCTCGTGCCTTAAACACTAAGTCCGTGCCTTGTGCCTTAAGCCAACTGTGTTCTACGCAACACTCCTGCCCAAGTTGACGGGCCTTGAGATCATGGGGCTACTTAACTTGACAACCGCAGAATGAGCGGGACAGCACTTGGAATGACTTAGGCCGACCGGCATAACTTTGCCTAACTTACTCAAGCCTACAACTTAACCCGAGGGACGAGCAAAGGCTATGCCAAGCCTTGTGCAGTGGAAGCGTGCATGCTTTATCAAGCATTTATGCGGGCGACGCATATGACTTAGGCAAGTTCATACTTCTGTATCAAAGACCAACTTTTCTTCTCCCAAGCCACGGGACGAAGGACCAAGTGTCATTTTCAAAGCACGTTGTGCACCAACTCTAAGCCGACCGTTGGACCTTTCCAAATTCTATCTCAATTCGACCCGTCGGGATTACTCCCTTTAGCTATGTGGATTCATCTCTTTTATTATTAAGCCTACTTGTGCAAGTTAAAAACATGCAATTTATTATGTGAAGGCAAAGATGAGGCGAGTTCACCGAAACTATCCCACCTGAGCGTGCGATCGCCTCGACCGAGCGATGTCTTCGAGTCACCTTGTACGGCCAAGTCCGAACGCCGTGGGTGTTTCGATTCCTTCGATTGACTGAGCGGGACGGGGCACTACATTATGCATCAAGTTTGATCAGGCACATAGCTGCTCCACATACAAAGAGATATGAAAAGATCGTGTGCTACCACGACAGTATTTCGTGTGACACGTCTCGAGCACCGTGGTGGGCTATACGCGATTCTTGTGCATGTTCACCCCCCCCCCCCAATTAACTTCAGATGCTTATATGCCTACTCATCTCCATGCGCCTCTCAGATAGAAGATAATATACTCTCGTCCTATGCGCATATAGCTATTCCAGTAAAGAAAAGTTGTAAATAAAGGACAGTGTTTTCCTCGTATGTAGGCACAACATATGCTGCATATGCTACAAACTCCCAGGGAGAGCTTTCAGCCTACTTACGGCCAAGATTTTGTCTGTGAGCCAGAGTTAGCAAGCTTCAACAATCTTTACATTGGATTGTCAACGGAGCAAAAAAGTCGACCGCAGACTTAACTTCAATCGCCCCAATCCCTAGATTTATTTCTACTCGGTAGAGGTAAGTGTCGGTATAATCAGTCAGTATTTGGTCAAATTTTACAGTATATTTTAATCGATATTTAAAAATTCAATACTAATATCGTACCATATAGAATCGATTTTGGTTAAATCGGTATTCGGTCGGCTTTTTTCCGTTATCAGTATTTATCCTTTAGCATTTGATCAATCAACACACATAGTATTATAGAACCTCTTAACCTCGAAAAATATTTTTATTTACTTTTTTGGAAGCATCAAATTTCAAAGATAAGCCTCTACCAAGCAAGCAACTAATCAAATTTATTATAACAATACGTAACAAGTCGCAAACATCTAAAAAAATGAGCTTAAAAGATCAAACAAAGTCACTAAGTTTAATCCTTAGTATAAGTTTAAGTACACCAAAATTTACTTCAAAATTCTATGAAAACACAAAGAAAAATATAAGCTTAAAAGATCAAAAACTCAATTCCAAGTGTTCTTAACATAACTTCAAGTCCACCAAAATCTATTCTAAGCTCTAAGAAAATGATTCTCGGCTAAAACAAAGATAAAATGAAAATTAGTAACATAAAATTAATCACGAACAACATTCTAAGGAAAATGGGTGTTATATATATATTTATATATTTTTATATATATTTATATATATATATATATATATATATATATATATATATATATATATATATATATATATATATATATATATATGTATATATATATATATATGTATATATATATATATATCTAAGGAAAATGGGTGTTATATATATATTATATATTTTTATATATATTTATATATATATATATATATATATATATATATATATATATATATATATATTATATATATATATATATATATATATATATATATATATATATATATTTTATATATATATATTTTATATATATATATATATATATATATATATATATATATATATATATATATATAATTAATATTTTATATAATATATATATATATATATATATTAAAAAATATATTAAAAAATATATATATATATAAAAAATATATAAAAAAATATATATATAATTTTAATATATATATATATTAAAATATATATATATATATATATATTAAAAAAATATATATATATATATTTATTTATATAATAATCAAAATATAATCGGTTCGGTTCGATATTTTTGGTATAGTATTACATTCAAAACTATTGCCACTACCATTATACCATATATTTTAATAAGTTCGGTAATTTGGTATCGGTACATAACTTTGGTTCGATTTTCAGGATATTTTTAATCGGTATTCGATCAGTTTTTCAGTAGCGGCCATTTTTTCGGTAGTGGTCAGTATTTCCTCACCTCTAATACTTAGAATTCTTGTTTAAGATTCCAATTGTACTCTATTTTCTTTTTTATACAAAAAAATTTTATCCACGAACTTATTATATCGACACCAGTACCAGAGGTTCTATTGAGGAGAAGCAACATGAATCGTCGATCTAGTAGATACTCATCAGATGAGTATGTGTTACTGATTGACAGGGAGAGTCCGAAAGTTTTGCAAAGGCCATGGAAGACGAATACAGGTAGGAGTAGATGCAGGCCATGTAGGAGAAGATGAGTTCCTTACAGGCCAACTCCACTTCTGAGGTGGTGCAGTCACCAAAGGGCAAGAAAACTTTGAAGAATAGATAGGTGTTCAGAGTGAAATAGACGGTTGATGCTAGTCGCCCTCGATACAATACAAGGTGGATCATCAGTTTGACGAGCTGCTCCACCTAGTTGGGAAGGGTGTAACCTCCTATTTTCGAATTTCCTATTTTCTATTTTCCTGATTTTGTTTATAAATTATTAATATTGTTTAGGAATAGCTTAGTTGTCATTATTGTTTAGCGGAATAGCTTGCTTGCAATTATTGGAGTGGCATACTTGTAAATATGATTGTACGGTGGCACGGCTTGGTAGTTTCCTGTAGTCATTAGCCATATGGATTAGAGTGGGAACCTTATAGATTCTCTTTTTAACTAATCATGGTTTGTGTTAATTAACTCCAAAGAATATTCTTTGGAATCTAGCATATTTTTACAAATATTTCGTAGAATATACTTCAAATATTCTTAGAATATTCCTTGAAGTCATGTGCTAATTAGATCTAGATCTTTCTAATTACTCCTATAAATACCCTAATGATCATTAGTATTAATCATTCCTAATCATTCCATAACTGTAACGCCCCAATCCCAAAATACTTAGGACTAAGTACGTAGACATGCCAGCTGCATACATACGAAGTGTAACCCCTCTTTCCGAAAAAATTTTGATAATATTTTTTTATTTGAATTAAATGGTGACTTTTAGAATTTTGTTATAAATAATTACTTAGTAATTATTACGGTAGATGACTTTAGCCATGGCAGAGTTTTGGAGTACAAGGTGACTAGAAATCATGGCACGGGTAGTGCATTGGCGCATTTTGACTAGTGTATTAGCCTTGGTAGGGAAGGCCGAGCCATAGTGATGACCTAACTAGGAAAACCAGGCCAAGTTACGACTTAACCCTTATCGAAGATTTATTTATTTATTAATTATATTATTGAGTTTAGGGAAAACGGTTATACCATTACAGCCCAGACTGGAACCGAACTGAGTCCATGCCCATGTAGTCATGCGGCACATCCAATGACATTCGTGTTGATGGAATTTGGTATGAGTGTGTTGTATTCAGATTTAGTGATCTAATAATATTTTCTAAGTATTCGTTAATTAAATACTATAAATATCATTTGTATAAATAGGTCCTTGTACAAATTTTAGGATTTTTAGACTGTGCATAATGGTGTATACATCATTATTGATTTATTGAATTTTATTATTATTATTATTATTATTATTATTATTATTATTATTATTATTATTATTATTATTATTATAAATATTATTGAGGTTACCATTATATAATTCAAATAAATGTTATATATATATATATATATATATATATATATATATATATATATATATATATGATGGGCTTCCTTCCTGGCGATTCCTCCTTTTCCCGCGTGTCTCTCCTTCCCCCTTCCCCCGGCCCGGCCTAGGCCGGTAGCCGGCAGTCCCCTCCTCACCCCTCCTCTTCCCTCCTTTCTCCCTCTGTATGGCTTTCCCCTTCCGTGAGCGGTCGGGTCCTCACCCTCCCGACCTTCTTGCCATCTTCGGCTCCCCCTTCTTCCTCTCGCCGGCGCTCCTCCGCCCCGCGCCGCCACCTCCCCTCCCCTTCTCCTCCCCCCTCACCCGCACCACCTCCCCTCCCCTTTCCCCTCCAGAGTTCTCAGGCTTTCCTCTTCCCTCGAGCGGGCAGGAGCTCCTTCCCTCCAGCACCGTTTTCGATGGCTTCCAGCCCCCCCTCCAGTTTGGAGAGAAAGTGCACAGGCGATCCGCGTCCGGCAGCCACACCAATCTTAGTTTCAAAATTTGAACGGGAACGCTGTCCTATCGGAGTGGGAGCACCACTGCGGTGCAGGTGGCAGGCTTCCCATCTTCAGACCCCTCGGGTTTGCAGCCATTGGCTCCCATCTCGAGGAGGCCCCACTAATTTTCCATCCAGCAGCGCATAACGCATCAACTTCATCAGCATTACCCTTCGGTAGGTCCCACCGTTATTCCTTCCCTTTGGATCCTTTGGGCGGGTTCCATCCTTTTACTTCTGCTCTCTATGGAGGAGCTCACAATGGCTTCAACGCATCCCCCAATGCTTCCCTTGGTGGAACCTACCAGTATCATCCTGATGCCATTCGTTTCGCAGTGGCCCCTTACGCTTCATCGAACGGGCCCCACCCTTATCACTCCTTTGCGTACTACGCTGGAGCTCTCTCGGGATCCCACGCTGTCCAGGGGCCACCACACGCCATGTACTACGCTGGAGACTCGGGCTCCCACTCGTTCTTTCCCTCCCAGCTTTAGGCGCAGTCAGCCGGGCCCGCCATCCCCCATCAGAGCTTCACCCCTACTGTCGCTCACCCCGAGATCATTACTGCTCCCCTCCCTATCCCGTCTCTTCCCCCTTCTCCGACTCCCACCCTCTCCTCACCCCCTATTGTTCTCTCCGTCGGTACTCGAGCCCTCGACCCTATCCCACCCTCGGCCTCCTCGCCCTCTGTTCCGGTATCCACCGCTCCTTTCCCCTCCGCGGCTCGCCTATTCGAGCCTCCGGCGGCCCAACTCTCTTCGTTTTCGGCCGGACTTGGAGTCCCCCCCCCCGTAGGGATCAGTGCCGCCCTTGCCCCCCCTCTCGGCTGAGACGGTCCTTGCCCCCCTCTCCCTCCCCTCCCGGTTGCGGGTGGATCGCTGATTGCACCTCCCCCCCGCCCGTGACGCCTCTGCCTCCTCGTCCCACTCCACTCTTTCGGCTATCCCCTCCTCCCTTCCCCCGGCCATCCCCGCCGCTTTCCATCCCCGCCCTCATCCGAGCCTCGACCAGTTTCATCCACCGCCCTCCGGAGGAGAGACCCTTGTTCCGTCTAATCCCGGATCAGCTCAGCTGTCCTACGCCCCAAGCCCCGTCCAGACTTAGCAGCTTCGAAGAATCTCCTCATCCCCGACGTCGATCTCTCGGACATTGCATTCCGTCAGGACTCACCAGTGCCTCTGGTTCCGTTTACCGTCTTGGAGCTAAACTCTTTGTCATCCTCATTCCCCCACACCTTTATCCTCAAATTTTCCTCCGGCTGTCCCAAACTCACCAGGGTTTAGGAGGCGATTGCCAGCTGGAGTATCTCACCAAATTATCGAGTGGCCCCCTAGACCCCAGGCATATTCTCCTCCACCTCTCCTCCGACACCGACCACAGGACTGTGTGGTCCAAAGGCACTTGGAGGACCGACTCCCACCAGATGAAGATCATCAAGTGGTCTCCAGGTTTTACCACCAAAGAAGACTCAGCGAGGGTAGCCGCCTGGGTGACCCTACCTAATCTACCCCTCATCTGCTTTGTCCCAGTGGCTCTTAGGCGTATCGCCAACTCCTTCGGAACGTATGTGGCCACGGCACCCGAAACAAGCAATCTAACCAAGGCTCACTATGCCAAAATCTGCGTGGAACTCGACCTCACTTTCAAACCACCCAATTTTATTACTATAGAGTTGGGCAATCAGACACACACCCAACAGGTCCACTACGACAACCACATTATGTACTGCAACCACTGCCATTTAAGAGGCCACATCCCAAAGCATTGCCACCATCTTCACCCAGAACTCAAAAGGAAACCCATTCAGAAAGACAACGAGCCAGCAGAGGGAAGGACAACCATGCCACCCCTTTTCTCTCGTCAGAACTCGCATACTCGATTCGGATCCAGTGACGACAAAAAGGACCATCGTGAGTATACTAGCACAACCTTGATCATAGCCCCGATCACCTGCAACACCCAAAATCTCACTCTCTCTAACCAATTTGACCTTCTAGAATCGGGAAACGAGGAACCACTATCAGAGTCCGCCTGTACCATCGATGATCTATCACTTACCGTCACTGTGCCCAACCCCCCTAACACGAAGGAAGTAGAGGCGAGCAACGACCCCAGCAATGCTGATCAACATCGCGACACCGAAGATCCTGTTGAAGAAGCCCTCGCTATCCTCGGGCCAGACCAAGTGCAGAGAGGTCTACAGATTCAAGCAGCAGGTTATCCCCTCCAGCAAATCATCATGTCGATCGAGAACGCCAGCGACTCCCTAATCATTCCCACAGAGGATCCTATCCTGGACTCCGCTGGAGAACTGGTCGGCCTCCCCACGGGCCTACCAAAGCATTCCACAAGTGACTCCCCCATCTCGACCAAGGCAGAGGCGTCATCTTCGTGCGGGGACAAAGCAACATCTGCGTCAACCTCGCGCGGGGACAAGGTCAAGAAAGGAACCGACGAAACCATAATTATACTAACCAGATCCACAGCCAAGCGAAACAAAAAACCACCCACCTACAACCTCATTAATGCTTAACATCCTATCGGGGAATGTTCGTGGCCTGGCGAACAAACCCACACTAAGAAGAATTTTTAGACTTCGAAAAATCCACATGACCGACATTCTTATTATTCCGGAACCCAAAATCCCACCCAAAAGATTAAAATCTATCCAGTTGCAGCTGGGCTTCCCAACGGCCATAGCAGGCAGACACGATATTTGGATCCTCTGCACGCAGGAAGTCAAAATTGGGGTCATCCAAGACTCTCTTTAACACCCAATTTTCCAATTGAGGGTAATTTTAAAATTTTGTGATTATAATCATTTAATAATGACATTTAAATCATATTGTGATTTTTGGTGATTTTTACTCAATTTAAAACTATTTAAAGTATTAAATTGTGATTTTGATGGTTAACTAGTTAAACCCTAGTTTTGCTAAGCCTAGAGACTAGCCATGACCAAGGGAGCCTAGTCATGTGATTAGAATGTCATATTACTACTTTTTAGCCTAGGAGTATTTTGGTCATTTTGACAATTTTATGAAATTGTAATTTATATTAATTAAATATTGTGTTAATCGTTTAGTTAAGCCTTAACTTAGAAGTTAACCTAACCTAGATTAGTCTTGAGGTTAGAATTAAGGTTAGAACATTCCTACTAAGTGCCAAGGTTAGTAATATCTAGATATTATTATGGTAAGATATTTTCCTTAGGATATTTGTGAAAAAGAAAGCCTATAACCAATAGGAAGGCTTAGAATTGGGTGGAATGATCTTAGCCACTCACCTATACCTAAACAAACCCAAATTCCCTTAGATGAACAGCCATACATGACCCTCCCTCCTATAAGTGTCAAACTTAGAAATAATTGCCTCATTTTAAAAACCTAGAAGAACCCTACTTTGTTCTTCCTAAACTCCTCCCAATTAATCCAAATTGAGCCCAAATTGAGTCAAATCAATTGTATCATCATCCCCAACAGTAGAGGAGACTTGTGGGTGCTTGCTAGCAAGGTTCGAGGACGTTTGAACTGTAACAAATCGTGGAAGACGTCGAATCGAGGCTCTTTACTTTGAGTTTGAACACTCAATAGGTAAAACCCTACAAACCCTAGTAAATTCTTGATTTCTTTACATAAATGCATCCATTTAGGGTTCTCCTAGGTGTAGCCCAAGTTTGGTAGGAAATCGTGTCCATTTCGTGTCCGTATCGAACACGTATCGGTGTATTTGATTGGGTGTTTGATGAAATGCCACATAGAAATAGATTTTAGTATTTTGCAAAACAAATTACATGGTTGTGTAGCCCTATATATGGGGATTAATTATATATATGACTGAGCATGAGTTGGACCCCTATTTGTGTCCAAAATCGGATACGAACCTGCTGTTGGACACTGTACAGGGAAGTACTGTGCTCCCATGCTGCCCGAGTGTCCTGTAGGACACGTCATGGATTAGTATGGCATAATTTTTGGTCGACACGTGCGGGCAATCACTATCAGCATGCACACCAATTTTGAGGTGACTTCTTCGAGTAGATTGTGAGAAATCACACGCGCACGAGTTTTTCAATACACTGTGTATACTGAAAGTCGACCACTGACACGGCTTTATAACTCGGACACGACACGACCCCGACTCGATTCAGGCACCCTTAGACCTAGCCCTAGACCTACCCTAGCCACGTGCATGAGCACGAGACTCCTCGTGCCATGCGTCGAGCTCTATCCTCTTCGACATGGCTGTACGAGGCAGCCTTAACTGTCAGATCTGTCACCTGGATTTCGTTTCGTGTCCATTCGTTTGGACACAGTTGGGACACATATTGGACACTCTGTGGACAAATATGTGTAGACACACGTAGGCTCCATAGGTTATGTTGGTGTTGTATTTTAAATCGAGTTTTCAAAAGGATATGTTTGGTATTCGAAATTGAGGGAGAAAAATAGAATTTCTGTATCTGTCCATTAACTGAAACCATTTGAACTAAATCTGAGTTTATATAATACCTGGAATTGAATGTCCTTTATAAACTTGAGAACTTAGCATGTTGTTTACTGCACTTCACCAAACCATTCTTGCATTCACTCTTCACATCTTCTGCACACCTTTTACTGTCAACACACACACACGAAACTGAGAAGTTGGGTTTACTTTGTAATCTAATAAAGGGGTATTTAGGGCAAGGCAGGTAATAGGTATAGGTGTGGATAGGAGAGAGGTTATGAAGTGTTTGGATTGGCTTGGTTCAGCTTTTGTTGCTATGTGTTAGCAGTTCAGGTGTTAGGATGAGATGACCTTATGTGTTTGATTTTATTAATTGTTACTATTAGCTAAGGTAGGTGTCATGATCCTAAGTATGCATATTGTATAGAGCTAATGTTCAGTCCTGTTTTACATTGATTTCAGCCCCTCTAACCCTGTCCACTTGAGTGGCAGGCAAGAATGGGGGAAATTACAGGTTGTAGTGAGCTAGGTTAACCTTAATATGTTGTCCTGCATCATGTAATACTTGTCTGTTGTGCAGTCCTAAATTTCCTAGGTTGTTCAGTCAAGTTTTCAGCCCCCATATTGTAGCATACCATATCTCCTATGTGACAGCCCCTTTCATGTTGACAGTCCATTCAGTCCCCTAACCCTTGTGAGTGAGTGGTGAGTTAGTTAGTGAAATATGAGGGAATGTTTGAGAGGGTGTATTAGTGTTAGATAATTGTTAGGATATTGAATTAGAGTGGTTTGACAATTGAGTTTGTATGTATATATGTAAATCTAAATTAAGAACTAAGAATGAGATTTAGTTTGGGGTTTCCATATTCTTTTTTCCTTTTTTTCAATTTACTTTGTTCCTTTACATTGGTTGTATTGGTAAATAGGTTGTGAACTTGGTATTCCCTTTTCCCTTCAGTCCTTTCCCTTCATGTATCTATTCATGTATAGCTTTATAGGATTTTGTTTTCAGGTTTTTCCAACTCAGTAGGTAATTGATATGGTTTTGACAAATACTTGATTTATGGTGTTATTTGATTCAGGTTTTGATTGGTTTATATAGTTGAAATATATATATATATATATATATATATATATATATATATATATATATATATATATATATATATATATATATATATATATATATATATTTATATATAATATAATATATATATATATAATATATATATAATATATATATATATATATATATATATATATATATATATTATATTATATATATATATATATATATATATATATATATATATATATATATATATATATATATTATATAATATAATATATATATATATATATATATATATATAAAAAATATATATATATATATATATATATATATATATATATATATATATATATATATATATATATAACTATGAGATTTATGTATGTGTTGTATCACATACTTTGGTTTTAAGATAGGCTTAGATTGGCTAGTTAAAACCAATTGTGGCCTAATTACCTTGTTGACTAGTCTAAGTCTGACCAAAACCCTAGAATTGACCAAGGTTCGACCCAATAGTTCAAGATTGACTAGAGTTGACCAAAAGTCAACATTGAGCCTAGATAGTTGACCAGGTTTGACCAAATTTGACTTTGACCTAGAAATTATGTAGATTGTATCGTAAACTTCATTTACCTTGTTTTAAATACATTATAACCTGTACTGCTCTATTTAGAACATTGTGACTCTGGTGTAGACATCTGATATTACACTACTCTTTTCAGAGTATCAGGCGAGTACATTCTCTGATAGTTCTTTCATTTACTTATCGATTACTGTACTTCAGTTCTAGTTAGTTCTATTTGATTCTCTGTTACAAACACGATTGATATTACTGGATCCATTTTATGCGACACTCATTTTTTCATGTATGGCCTCTATTTTTGGAATCACTACTAGAATCACCTACTGGAATCACCTACTGGAATCACTCTGGAATCACATACTGGTATCATTCATGTTCTGGCTGGACTTGTACTATTTTCGTATCGGGTTATGGATTCAGTTGTACTGGTTGGGCGGAGAAATATTAGAGTAGACATGTGAACATTTCCAAATACTGGAATCGCTCCCTTGGAATTATACTGGAATGATAGCCATCCCACACTTGGCCGAGTGTGCGGTGTGCCGTATTACCTACAGCCATTTACATGTCGATCTTGATATTTTAAAATATACTGTTAGAGTATTGCCTGGACTCACCCTGGAATCATTGATCACTGTTTGGACTCATCTTGTACTAGAATCATCTGGTATTAGATTTATATTGTCTGGACTCATCTTGTACTAGAATCATCTGGTATTAGATTTACATTGTCTGGACTCATCTTGTACTGGAATCATTTGGTATTAGATTTATATTCTCTGGACTCATCTTGTACTGGAATCATCTGGTATTAGATTTACATTGTCTGGACTCACACTGGAATTACACTTGACTCATATTATACTGTCTGGACTTATATCATGTTACTCTAGTTCAGCTAGATTATATTTTACATTCTTTCTTGTCATGCTTCTTCTCTTGTTTAGTTACCTTACTTTCCTTGTACCTTAACTATTTTTCTACATCATTACTCGTACAAACTGTCATGTTCATCGATACAACTGTCTATAACTGCTTTATAGTTCTCTGTCATTTACTTGGGATTTCTTGATGAATTGTACTCGTTCCTGTCCTGACTGGACCTGTTGAATATATTACAGATGATTGTCCTGAGGACATTTGCCCTACTTGCCTTGGAGCAGGAGATGGCTTAGCTACCTTTGTCCCCGACACTCGGGAGTGATCGGGAGACTAGCTAGTAGACTGGTTTAGTTTTCATGTTTTAGAACTTGAATTGTAATAACTCGAGATATGAGTTTGTATTTGAGTCTGTTTGAGATATTATTATTTAGTAATTTATATTTGTTGTTGTTTTAGTCTTAGTTATAAACTTCTGTGTTATCATATCGTGCTTAGACTGTGATTGAGATTTCATTATATCTATACTTTTCCTCCGTTCGGAGTTGAATTTTGACAAGTACATTATATAATTGCATGAGTTGTTGATTAGATAGTAAACTAGGACATCGTTCTACCGCCGACACTGCGACGTAGGCTGGACGTACCCACTTCTCGTGCCCCTTCACTGGGTGTGGGTCATGACACATTTTTAGTGGTAGCCCATGCAAGTCGAGTTTATGTAGTGGTATTCGAACTAGAGTATCACTACAGCCTACGATAGGATTGAGAGATAGGCTTTAATGGAGAGGTACTCAATCACAGTTAGGACTACTTGAGAAGATTCCTGGGATGACCCTTGAGAATCTTATTATAAACTATCTCAAAATTCGATTCTGACAGTTTTTGTCTACTTTCTTGTTCATCATTGAATTTGATTCTTGGTATTCATTATTGACTTAATTTTCTACCAAGATAACATTATGGGCTGGGTTGCCTCAGTCAAAGAATCTAGAGTCTTCTATAGCCATATTAGCTGGTTTGGCGATGAGATAGAGTCTAATTTTGGATGTATTTCTCGGGTGTAGGAATTTAAGGTTTTCGCAGCCAAGCTAGCGGCTACAAAAATTTTAAATACCATGATTCTAGACGTATGTACCTTAGTCGTGGACTCTATGGATTATCGTTGTAGTACTTACCGGCGTAATGAGGATTCTGGTAACATGGTTCTGTATAGATGGGTATGATTATCAGATTTTAGAATAGATACTCTATAGATGGTGCCCTAGTATGATGAAATGGAATATCAGTGTGGATGTTACTTGAGTATCATAGATTAGATAGAGGGAGCTAGGCCACCTATAACACAGCACCGTGCCCTGCACCATCAGAGGGATATACCCCAGAGGGGTAGGGCTTTTATGCTGACAGTCGAGTAGACCGACGCTATGGGTGACGGGTTAGCAGGTCTGTCTTTCTTGTCCTTCTTTTCACCTTCATGTGTGATTCCATAGTACCTGCCAGGATATGCTTGTGATATATTAGATAGCTTAGTTACCCTGATCGAGACTGTGGAATCACGACCAGTAGGACTGAGTTATGCATATTATCTTGACCTTGTTTGATTGGGGGTTTGACCTAGGAGGAGTACGATCATCTTAATTTCGAGGACAAAATTCTTCTAAGGAGGTAGACTTGTAACACCCAATTTTCCAATTGAGGGTAATTTTGAAATTTTGTGATTATAATCATTTAATAATGACATTTAAATCATATTGTGATTTTTGGTAATTTTTAATCAATTTAAAACTATTTAAAGTATTGAATTGTGATTTTGATGGTTAACTAGTTAAAGCCTAGTTTTGCTAAGCCTAGATACTAACCATGACCAAGGGGGCCTAGTCATGTGATTAGAATTTCTTATTACTACTTTTTAGCCTAGGAGTATTTTGGTCATTTTGACAATTTTGTGAAATTGTAATTTATATTAATTAAATATTGTGCTAATCGTTTAGTTAAGCCTTAACCTAGAAGTTAACCTCACCTAGATTAGTCTTGAGGTTAGAATTTAGGTTAGAACATTCCTACTAAGTGCCAAGGTTAGTAATATCTATATATTATTATGGTAAGATATTTTCCTTAGGATATTTGTGAAAAAGAAAGCCTATAACCAATAGGAAGGCTTGGAATTGGGTGGAATGATCCTAGCCACTCACCTATACCTAAACAAACCCTAATTCCCTTAGATGAACAGCCACACATGACCCCTCCCCCTCCTATAAGTGTCATACTTAGAAACAATTGCCTCATTTTAAAAACCTAGAAGAACCCTACTTTGTTCTTCCTAAACTCCTCCCAATTAATCCAAATTGAGCCCAAATTGAGTCAAATCAATTGCATCATCATCCCCAATAGTAGAGAAGACTTGTGGGTGCTTACTAGCAAGGTTCAAGGACGTTTGAACCGTAGCAAATCGAGAAAGACGTCGAATCGAGGCTCTTTACTTTGAGTTTGAACACTCAATAGGTAAAACCCTACAAACCCTAGTAAATTCCTGATTTCTTTACATAAACGCATCCATTTAGGGTTCCCCTAGGTGTAGCCCAAGTTTGGTAGGAAATCGTGTCCATTTCGTGTCCGTATCAGACACGTATCTGTGTATTTGATTGGATGTTCGATGAAATGCCATATAGAAATAGATTTTAGTATTTTGCAAAACACATTACATGGTTGTGTAGCCCTATATATGGGGATTAATTATATATATGACTGAGCATGAGTTGGACCCCTGTTCGTGTAAAAAATCGAATACGAACCTGCTGTTGGAGACTGCACAGGGGAGTACTGTGCTCCCCTGCTTCCCGAGTGTCCTGTAGGACACGACACGGATTAGTATGGCTTAATTTTTGGTTGATACGTGCGGGCAATCACTGTCAGCATGCACACCAATTTTGAGGCGACTTCATCGAGTAGATTGTGAGAAATCACACGCGTACGGGTTTTTCAATACACTGTGTACACTGAAAGTCGACCACTGACACGGCTTTATAACTCAGACACGACACGACCCCGACTCGATTCAGGTACCCTTAGACCTAGCCCTAGACCTACCCTAGCCACGTACATGAGCACGAGACTCCTCGTGCCACGTGTCGAGCTCTATCCTCCTCGACATGGCTGCACGAGGCAGCCTTAACTGTCAGATCTGTCACCTGGATTTTGTTTCGTGTCCATTCGTTTGGACACTGTTGGGACACGTTTTGGACACACTGTGGACACATATGTGTAGACACACGTAGGCTCAACAGGTTATGTTGGTGTTGTATTTTAAATTGAGTTTTCAAAAGGATATGTTTGGTATTCAAAATTGAGGGAGGGAAATGGCATTTCTCTATCTGTCCATTAACTGAAACCATTTGAACTAAATCTGAGTTCATATAATACCTGGGATTGAATGTCCTTTATAAACTTGAGAACTTAGCATGTTGTTTACTGCACTTCACCAAACCATTCTTGCATTCACTCTTCACATCTTTTGCACAACCTTTACTGTCAACACACACACACAAAACTGAGAAGTTGGGTTTACTTTGTAATCTAATAAAAGGGTATTAGGGCAAGACAGGTAATAGGTATAGGTGTGGATAGGAGAGAGGTTATGAAGTGTTTGGATTGGCTTGGTTTAGCTTTTGTTGTTGTGTGTTAGCAGTTCAGGTGTTAGGATGAGATGACCTTATGTGTTTGATTTTATTAGATGTTACTATTAGCTAAGGTAGGTGTCATGATCCTAAGTATGCATGTTGTATAGAGCTAATGTTCAGTCCTGTTTTACATTGATTTTAGCCCCTCTAATCCTGTCCACTTGAGTGGCAGACAAGAATGGAGGAAATTACAGGTTGTAGTGAGCTAGGTTAACCTTAATATGTTGTCCTGCATCATGTAATGCTTATCTGTTGTGCATTCCTAAATTTTCTAGGTTGTTCAGTCAAGTTTTCAGCCCTCATATTGTAGCATACCATAACTCCTATGTGACAGCCCCTTTCATGTTGACAGTCCATTCAGTCCCCTAACCCTTTGAGTGAGTGGTGAGTTAGTTAGTAAAATATGAGGGAATGTTTGAGAGGGTGTATTAGTGTTAGATAATTGTTAGGATATAGAATTAGAGTAGTTTGACAGTTGAGTTTGTATGTATATATGTAAATCTGAATTGAGAACTAAGAATGAGATTTAGTTTGGGGTTTCCATATTCCTTTTTTCCTTTTTTTCAATTTACTTTATTCCTTTACATTGGTTGTATTGGTAAATAGGTTGTGAACTTGGTATTCCCTTTTCCCTTCAGTCCTTTCCCTTCCTGTATCTATTCATGTATAGCTTTATAGGATTTTGTTTTCAGGTTTTTCCAACTCAGTAGGTAATTGATATGGTTTTGACAAATACTTGATTTATGGTGTTATTTGATTCAGGTTTTGATTGGGGTATATAGTTGAAATATATATATATAAGGAATTATATATGGCTTATATATAGATATGCACATAATAGTGGTAGGTATATATATATATATATATATATATATATATATATATATATATATATATATATATATATATATATATATATATATATATATATATATATATAACTATGAGATTTATGTATGTGTTGTATCACATCCTTTGGTTTTAAGATAGGCTTAGATTGGCTAGTTAAAACCAATTGACCCATATTGACCTAATTACCTTGTTGACTAGTCTAAGTCTGACCAAAACTCTAGAATTGACCAAGGTTCGACCCAATAGTTCAAGATTGACTAGAGTTGAGCAAAAGTCAACATTAAGCCTAGATAGTTGACCAGGTTTGACCAAATTTGACTTTGACCTAGATTGACCTAGAAATTATGTAGATTGTATCGTAAACTTCATTTACCTTGTTTTAAACACATTATAACCTGTACTGCTCTATTTAGGACATTGTGACTCCTGTGCAGACATCTGATATTATACTACTCTTTTCAGAGTATCAGGCGAGTACATTCTCTGATAGTTCTTTCATTTACTTGTCGATTACTGTACTTTAGTTCTAGTTAGTTCTATTTGATTCTCTGTTACAAACACGATTGATAATACTGGATCCATTTTATGCGACACTCATTTATTCATGTTTGGCCTCTATTTCTGGAATCACTACTGGAATCACCTACTGGAATCACTTACTGGTATCATTTATGTTCTGGCTGGACTTGTACTATTTTCGTGTCGGGTTATGGATTCAGTTGTACTGGTTGGACGGGGAAATATTGGAGTAGACATGTGAACATTCCCAAATACTGGAATCACTCCCTTGGAATTATACTGGAATGATAGTCATCACACACTTGGCCGAGTGTGCAGTGTGCCGTATTACCTACAGCCGTTTACATGTCGATCTCGATATTTTAAAACACACTGTTAGAGTATTGTCTGGACTCACCCTGGAATCATTGATCACTGTTTGGACTCATCTTGTACTGGAATCATCTGGTATTAGATTTACATTGTCTTGACTCATCTTGTACTGGAATCATCTGGTATTAGATTTACATTGTCTGGACTCATCTTGTACTGGAATCATCTGGTATTAGATTTACATTGTCTGGACTCATCTTGTACTGGAATTATCTGGTATTAGATTTACATTTTCTGGACTCACACTGGAATTACACTTGACTCATATTATACTGTCTGGACTTATATCATGTTACTCTAGTTCAGCTAGATTATATTTTACAGTCTTTCTTGCCATGCTTCTTCTCTTGTTTAGTTACCTTACTTTCCTTGTACCTTAACTGTTTCTCTACATCATTACTCGTACAAACTGCCATGTTTATCGATACAACTCTCTATAACTGATTTATAGTTCTCTGTCATTTATTTGGGATTTCTTGATGAATTGTACTCGTTCCTGTCCTGACTGGACCTGTTGAAAATATTACAGATGATTATCCTGAGGACATTTGCCCTACTTGCCTTGGAGCAGGAGATGGCTTAGCTACCTTTGGGACACTCAGGAGTGATCGGGAGACTAGCTAGTAGACTGGTTTAGTTTTCATGTTTTAGAACTTGAATTATAATAACTCGAGATATGAGTTCGTATTTGAGTTTGTTTGAGATATTATTATTTAGTAGTTTATATTTGTTGTTGTTTTAGTCTTAGTTATAAACTTCTGTGTTATCATATCGTGCATAGACTGTGATTGAGATTTCATTATATCTATACTTGTCCTCCGTTCGGAGTTGAGTTTTGACAAGTACATTATATAATTGCGTGAGTTGTTGATTAGATAGTAACCTAGGACAGCGTTCTACCGCCGACACTGCGGCGAAGGCTGGACGTACCCACTTCTCGTGCCCCTACACTGGGTGCGGGTCGTGACACTCTCGACAGGCCCTCACATGCTGGTGGGAACACCCCACGCTACCAGAATGCACCATCCTCTCAGCGATCCAAGGCAGCTACGATATTGCTGAGTGGAAACACCTCTGGAATGACCTCCTTGACATCCATCTCCATCACACAACCTCTCCTTGGCTGTGCATCGGGGACTTTAATACGATCACATGCAGAGAAGAAAAAATTGGAGGCCGCCCCCCCCCCGACATTGGCCAGGCAAGACTTCAACAACTTCATCTTTAATGCTCATATCACCACACTACAATTCACCGGCAATGCCTTCACCTGTGCAACATGCAGGAAGGCGACCGTCGCCAATACTCCCGTCTGGACAGAGCCCTCACGAACGCCCGCTGGCACGGAATGGGGATCACCACCAACCTATCCCATCTCAACTCCTCTGAATCATACCACGCTCCGCTGCTGATTGAAATCAAAAACAACATTAATCCTTTCAATAAGAACTTTCAATTTCTTGACCTCTGGACCGATCATCCCCAATTCATGGCCATCGTCGCAGAAGCTTGGAATCGGGAAGATTCTTCCGACCCTTTATCGCGAGTGAGTAACAAGCTCATAGCTACGAGGAAAGCTCTGTCCAATTGGAGCAAAACTGCCTACGGGGACATTTTTCAAGCCATGTGAATTACAGAGGACGACATCACCCGTGTCGAAGCTAAATTCACTGAGGACCGCTCCGCCGGGGCCAGGAAAGCACTGAACCTCACCAAGGCTATGCTCAAATTCAGGCTTAAAGTGGAAACTGATTTCTGGAAGAAGAAAGCGAGGTTGAAATAGGACAGCGAGGGAGATAAAAACTCGAAATACTTCCACGCCTGCGTCAACGGACGCAGACACAAACTATCGATTCACCATACGACAGACGACTACGGGAACGTCATTACCGACCAGAATGGCATTCAAGCGGCCGCTGCAGAATTCTACTCCAAATTATTCTCTAAAAAAAAGGTTCATAATGATCGGCCATTCCTGGACCAAATCCCCCGCCTCATTAACGACACTGACAACACCCAGTTGGAGCGTTTCCCGACCGTCCAGGAAGTGAAAGACACGTGTGGGCCCTGAATGAGCACAGTGCGCCCGGTCCGGACGGATTCACTGGGGTATTCTTTCGCACCTGCTGGGACATTATCAAGTGGGACATCAACGAGGCGGCTATTGCATTCTTTGAAGGTACAACTTACCCCAAAGCCATATCTAGTGCTAAGCTGATCCTTATCCCGAAAAAAGATAACCCAGAGTCCTTTAGGAATTTTCGACCAATTAGTCTTTGCACATTCACCAACAAGATCATATCCAAGATCATCGCAACCAGAATGGCAGGGATTTTCCCTAAAATCATATCAGAGGAGCAATACGGCTTTATCCGCGGGAGAAACATCTAGGACAATATCATGCTGGCCCAAGAGTTAATTACCTGTATGAAGTTTCTAGCTAGGGGGGCAACATCGCCGTCAAGATTGATATGGAGAAAGCTTACGACAGACTGGATTGGCAATTTATAATTTGGGTCTTCAGGGTTTTTGGTTTCTCAGAAAATTGGACCAACACCGTGTGGAGATCCATTCGCAACTCGTGGTTCTCCACAGTTATCAACGGTCAGGCTGGAAGTTTTTTTAAATCTAGCCGCGGCGTTAGACAAGGCGACCCCCTATCTTCCACCGTCTTCATCATTGCAGCAGATGCCCTGAGCAGAAACCTTAACAACATGGTCAATACCCCGAACTTCCAACACTATCATACATCCAGCGGATGTCCCACAATCACCCACCTGGCCTTCGCTGACGATTTACTTATCTTTTCATCGGGAGACGTCGGTACGGTGGAAATGGTCAATAACACGCTGTAGAGGTATTCTAGATGCTCCGACCAGAAGATCAATCCTTCCAAGAGCGTTATCTACGCTCACCACAACACCAAAGAGAGCACACAATCAATCTAGCCAATTTAGCCTCCTTCTCTGTAGCTCACCCCCCGTTCAACTACCTCGGCTGTCCCCTGGTGTACGGGAAATCCAATGCTCGCATCTTTGAGAACTTGATCGCAAGAATCAGAAATAAACTCGAAGGGTGGCATAACGCCACCTTATCGCCAGGTAGAAAGATGATCCTCATCAATCACGTGCTCACCTCTATCCCCATCCACACTTTGGCCGTGTGCTCCCCCCCAAGAAGGTTATTGATACGATTGAACATATCTTTCGTAATTTCTTCTGGGGGCATTGCAATGGCCAAGACAAGCACCACTGGGCTAGCTGGGAATACATGGCTCATCCTATGGCGGAAGGGGGTCTGGGATTTACCAAACTCGCACACATCATAAAATATTTCTCGATAAAACTGTGGTGGAATCTACGCACGAGCAACAACTTATGGACCAGGTTCATGAAGGCCAGGTAATTTAAGCACATTCACCCATCAGTGGCCATATCCAATAGCAGATCTTCTGTAGCTTGGCGTCGCATCCTTACCGGCCGTGACCTCGTCGAGCCTACGATTCGCCTTCTATTGGGTGCCGACGATTCGGACCATTTCTCGGAACGATGGACCGGGGACAGCTTAATCCCCAGTATCACAGAGACCCCAAGAGACAGTAGGATTAGAGACTTGTGGAACTTCACTACTGAAGACTGGAACTGGGACATAATTTGCGAATGGTCCGGTACCGAGGCAGTAGACAGCATCCGTCGGAGCGGATTAAGTCTTCGTCGCGATGTCGACGAACTATGGTGGTCGCTCGAGGCTTCCGAAAAGTTCTCAGTGAGGTCGGCAAGGAGAGCTGTCCAAGGGATCGGACAGGGAATCGGGAAGCGGCACCACGCTTGTGCATACTATTGGCAAACCTGCATCCCCAAGAAGTGGTCCTTCATAATGTGGAGAGTCATTAGAAAGAAACTGCCTACCGACGACATCCTCAGCACCTTGGGGATTAGCCTAGCGTCAGCCTGCACTTGCTTCCCTGACCGTCATTTGGAGACCATTGATCACATATTTTGCCAGAGGATCCTGCCAGGCGGCATTTGGAGAACCCTCCATCGGCACTACAACTTAGAGCCGGGTGGTGGATGTCACGACCCGCATCCGCTATAAGGGCACGTGCACATGACAATGCCCAGCCCTCACCGTAAAAACGGCGTGGAACGCTATAGGTTTTTCTACTCTAAATAGTTTATATATATATCAAAAACCTGTCGAGAATATGGTCAACTCCGAACGGAGGACAAGCAATGAATATATATGAGTACTCAATCACAACTCTAAGATAACAAAGTAAAGACTGAAAGATAAAGACAACAAGACGATAATAAAATAATAACCTGTCAAGTCCAACACAAGAATATATACAAGTCCAAGTCTCTAAATACAATCCATAATAATAACAGTCTCAAAAGTAGCTGGAGATAAAGTCCAGTACAAAAGACCTACTCTAACTAAGCAAGTGGTAAGGTCTCGTCAGGCGGAGCTAAGCCCTGCTGGACTAAAGTCTCCAAGTCTACGCCCACTACGTCATCCGGACCGTAGTAGGTAGAATAGTCTCCCTCGTTAGCATCTGTAATATTTGTCAACATATCCTGTCAGGATGGAACGAGTATAATCTACTAACAACAGTTCACAAGATATGACAAAAGCTATAAGACAGTAAATAGAGAGTATATACAAGAAAATCATGGAATGTACATGTGAGTATCATGGCAAGGTAAGCTATAAAACTAGAGCTAGAACAAGGCAAGTAAACTGATCATGGCATGTACAAGAATCAAGAATCATATCTCTAGGTGTGTGAGTACTAGCTACAATATGTGGCCGGCTTAGGAACTTGCACAAATAGTAACCGGCCTGGCTAATCATACGTGGGGTGTATGATCAACACTCACAATCAATAGGTGCACAATGGGTGCACAATAGGCTTTGACCACATATCTACACTAATACTCCCCGTCCCCGACTGGTAGAGTGGATCCAAGCAAGACACGTTATGACACAGGATTCTACGAGAAGGGAGCAAGTCTCCTCGAGAATCGGTGTCCATATATTACACAAGAACTACAAGGAAGCTTGCACAAGATATACCAAGATAACGAGAAATAACATCTCATGTCGGGATCCATGAATACCAATCCGTGTGACCAATGTGTCGAGAACAAGCATATCTACACTAATTACATAAATTATAACAATCATCATAAATTGGAAAAGTGTCAGAGAATGTACTCGCCTGTAATATGGTATGATATGTCAACTGGAGCAAATGCAGCGTCTTGAGGACCTATATAGAACAAGACGTATCAATACTATGTTTAGGAAGTAAAGTCAAATCAATTTAAACCCTATTTAAGTCATTCTAGGTCAAGACACATCAAACTAGACTGTACAAGGTCAATCTAAGTCATATTAGGTCTAGCTAGGTCTACTGGGTCAATGCAAGTCAAACGGAATTAATCTAGATCGATTTGAGTCAACGGTTGACTTACAGTTGACTTTTGGTCAACTGGTCAACTTTGGTCAACCCTAGGTCAATCCTAGGTCAATGGTGACTAATAGTTGACTTTCGGTCAACTACACAAGTTTAATGAAATTTGGGACTAAATTGGGTAAAGTGTTGACCCATAGTTGACTTTTGGTCCAAAAAGTCAACCGTGGTCAACCGGGGTCAAGACTAGGTCTAGGCGACTATTTTTAATCATTACCAACCTCTACAACCCATATCCAAGTCCATCTTGGACTTCGAAACTCATATCTTGGCCGTAGGCCAATTTCCTATTTTACCTTTTCTAAGGTAAAATTTTAGCGTAGGTGGAAACCTAGTTAGCCTACCTACGCTTATTATTTTGACTCGTGCTCCCTAGGGTAGTAAGGTACTAGCCTATAGATATATTACCTACCAAAATACCTAGGTAAAGTGGACGTCTAGTCCATGATACGGCCCATTGCCGATATCTTGAATATTTTAAGATACGCAATGGTACGACGCGATACCGGCGCCCTACGACCCCGATTTCCACTCGGGAGCCTACCCGCAAAATCTAATTCATATAATCTTGGTCTACGCCAAGTTTCATCGCGATCCGATACTCGGAGCTTAAATTCCCCTTCTAACTCGATTTCCTCTAAAACTCCCTTCTAGCATCCTATTCTAATTCTTCCTCTCAACTCTTCTTCTAACTTCTTCTTTCTATTTTCTTTCTCCTTTCTCTTATTCTAATTCTCTTCCTCTCTAATTCTAATTCTTCTCCTTCTAATCTTCCAACTTAACTCTCTCTCATTCCCCTTCTAACTTCTTCTCATTCTCCTTCCTAACTTCTTCTCATCCTTCTTCTTCTAACTTCCTCTTATTCTAATTCCTCTCTAACTTCTTCTAATTTCTCCTTCTAAAACTTCTATCTAACCACCTAACTATCTATCTATATAATATAAAAACATATATATTATATACACATATATATGGGGGGTTAAATATAGGGGTTAAATGGCTAAAAATGTGGGGTTTTAGGGGGGGACTGCTGCTGCAAGCAGCTACTGCTGCTGCCATTGCTGCTATGTTGCAGCTGCTACTGTCTGCTGCTGCTGCTGCTGCAGTTGCTTCCCTCCTTCTTCTATCTCCTCTTCCTCCTTCTCATCTATCTCTCTACTATATATATATATATATATCTATATAATATATATATATATATATATATAATACTATATATATAAATATAGATATATATATATATATATATATATTATATATATATATATATATTAATATATATATATATATCAATACACTCACACACAAATCTCCACATACATACACACACACGTATATCTACATATAATATAATACACACACACGTATATCTACAAATGTGTAAATACACCCACACACACACATAGATATATATACAAATGTAGACACACACACACAATACTCACACACTCACAACACACACACTCTCCATACCACTCTCACACCACTCTCTACACACACTCTCAAAATATATATATATATATATATATATATATATATATTATATATATATATATATATATATATATATATATATATAAAAAAAAATTATATTATATATATATTATAATAACTACATACACATATATACATATATACATCCCACTCTAATTAGAAAACCCCTAATTAATCCTCTAACCTAGATTTTTAGGAAACCTACAATTTCTATGGGCAAAGTGTAGAGAATCCTCTCTACACTTATTGTGAAAGCAATAAATGGAAAAGGAGAATTATGATGAATTAAATTCATACCTAGAATAGGTTTCTTTGGAGAGAGAGAGAGAGAGAGAGAGAGAGAGCTTTGAAAGAAAGAAAGAAGAATTTGAGAGAGAGAGAGAGAGTTTGCTTAATGAGGAAGAAAAGGGGGGCTCCTACTCATGGCCGGCCAAGCGTGGCTAATAGGTTTGGGTTGGGGATCCAATAAGCCTCTAACCCATTAGACTTGGTTTAGGTTAAAATTGAATTCGGTTTGGTTCGGTTTGTTTCTAACGAACTAATTAAGCCTCTAAAATGGCTAATTAAGCCATGGAAGTTGGGTTTAAGATTTTTAACCTAATTATGATGGTATGTGAGCCAAGTCCAGCTAGTATGGGGGTCCCACTAGGGTCCAGGCTACCCGGGTCTCCAACTTGAGTCCGAATTGGATAAAATCCAACCAAACCAAATAAATCCCAAAAAATCACATAAAATAAATAAAAATTCCTAAAAATTATAAAACTTGAAAAATGACGAAAATACCTCTAATTTGAAAACTGGGGGTGACAGTGGACGCTTCCACGATCTAGCGGCCCATTGGGGTTCGGCCTACCATGGCCACCAGATCGTCGCAGCGGCCGCCACGTGGGTTATTTGGAAGAATCGCAATAAGACGAGATACGAAGGCCACCAATACTCTCTCGATCAACTCATCCAGGAAGTCTTCTGCCAAATCCGTAAACGGAGCACCTTATGCTCCCACAGTCCGACCGCTTTTTCGTCTCCGATCCACCCCTAGCTCTTTTTGCTGATTTTCCGTCTTCACCTCGTCAATCCTTTTGTTGGTATACTTGTATAGGCTTTTTCATTTTGTGCCTTATATACGTGATCAGGCTCCATTTTCGAGCTCAGATTAATAAAAAGACGGGTTTCCAATATATATATATATATATATATATATATATATATATATATATATATATATATATATATATATATATATATATATATATATATATATATATTACGGGTTTCCAAATATATATATATAAAAATATATATATATATATATTTTATATATATATATATATATATATATATATATATATATATATATATATATATATATATGTGTGTGTGTGTGTGTGTAGATAGATATAATTGAATAAGTTATTTGTAAACTATAATTACAAATTGGCCCTGCAGGGACCCAGATGCAAATATTGATAGTATAGGGACTTGTGGGAACTCATTTGTAGGCTATGTTCCCAGCAGCCAACCCGAAAGGAACCCCTCTCAGCTGAACCAATTCTAGCCCGAGCAGGCTGAGCACCCAGCTCATGGGTCTTCACAGGCCGACCCTGTAACCATACGACTGTATATATATATGTAGCGATTGACAGAGGGGAGGAGAGTTCGAAATCTTAAACCTAATCTCGCAGCCCCAACCCCGACCTCCAGGCGGTACGCGCCACCGCCGTGGCGGAGATCGGTCGCCACGACGGTCGACAATGCGTGGAAAGCAAGAAAGCCACCGCGCAATGGCAGCAGCAGACAGCCATCGACCCTACTTCGTCGCCCGATTTATCGCGTGCGTTGGTTCGTTTTACGAATTATTTTCTCGTACGTCCACAACACATACGGCTATATTTTCATTCAAGTAGATTTTGATATAGTATGCTAGATTACCCAGAAAATTGTTGCCAACTTGGCAGAAAAACTGTCCCGAACCGAACAGAAATTTGTTTCTAATACTAGTTTTGGAAGGCAAATTTTAGAAATCCATAGAGAATTAGGAATTATTTAAATAGATTTATAGACAATATAAGCAGGATTAAAACCCAACTTTACATTGAAATGTCGTCATTATGCAGTACGAAAATCCTACGTGAAATCAAAAAAACTGGTGTGATACTGTTTCGAAAAACTTAAAATCCTTCGATACGACGTGCGTCCCGCCAATTCGGGCGACGTGGTTGCGAACGAAAGCGTCAAAAGGTGCGTAATGGTTTTATGGACGTGTGGGCTTTGAGGAATTCAAATTGGTCCGTGTGCGCGACGAATTTGATGCGTATCCGTCAAAATTTACCGTATCGGCCTCGGTGCAAATTTGTAATTATTTTGTGCACGTTCGTCAGATCGAGACAAAACTTGCGCCAACAGGACCGTATCATTTTTCTGGTCCTATGCCAAGTTTGGTCCAATTCTGA
>JANAVB010009999.1:8716458-8721458 GCA_029216955.1 Iris pallida
ATGCGTTAGTGATCCTGAAAGTCATCTAGTGAGACCTATGTAGCAACCTTAACTACCCAAACGTCAAATTAAATTAGGGACTCCTAGTCCTAACCATCTTTTAAAATTGATTTATTCTAGTTGTGAATGAGGCATTTCTAGTCCGGCTCGCAGTAGCACGACTAATATGTACCACGAGTCGTACAGTTTGCAAAAAACGGACCTGCATGGGGCCATACAAAAATTTGTCATGACCCGTACCCGCTTTTTGGATTACGA
The DNA here is from genome assembly GCA_029216955.1 of Iris pallida. Classification (NCBI taxonomy): domain Eukaryota; kingdom Viridiplantae; phylum Streptophyta; class Magnoliopsida; order Asparagales; family Iridaceae; genus Iris; species Iris pallida. The sequence goes on from JANAVB010009999.1 coordinate 8,716,717, forward strand.
GACGTGTCCAAGCCAGCCTGCCGTAGAGGTAGAACGCTGTCAAGACCGTAAGAAATAATTGCTCAAAATAAACTTTATTGCTCATTCACATTCTAAATTTTTTACAATATTTATAATATTTAAAAAATTAAAGAAAATATAATGTTCTCACAAGTAATGATACAACTGCTATTATTTCTAGGTTGACCTCAGCATACCGATGCTTTCCGTGCTAAGAGTGATCGTGGTAAACCTGAAAAATGTTAATTTCCAGTCAGAAATGGTATAAGCACACAAACCGACGGCAATACGAAAACACAATAGAATTAACAAGACATGAAAATAGCATATGAGAGATAAAAACTAGAAAGTAACAGGTGACACGACAAGTTGTGAAGAAGACATAGAAAACAAATAAAAGACAACTATCTATGTGGTGTGAAATATCAGTTTCGATATGTGAATGGCTAGGGGGTAAATCCGGTACCCTGTATGTGTCGTGTGCAGCTGCTACTATTCAAGAATCGACTCATGGGATAGTTCTGGGTAGTCCACATGTCTACTAAGATATTTTCCCTCCCGACTACTCCGTGTGACGAGCGTGTCAACAAGCAACAAGACATATGTATAAGCATGAAATGAAAAGAGTACTACGAATCGAAAGCAATCAGAAAGTGTACTTGCTGAGGTCCTTAGTTGGTAAAACTAATAATACTATACCACTCAATGAGCTACAATCAGTCAACACATGCAGAAGTCTCCAGATGCTGAAATAAACAGTACCAACGGTTTCAGAATAGTCAAATTAGCTAGAATTGCATGTCCTTAAGTCCAATTCTGGACACAGAGCCAAAATAATAATTTTGGGTCAAAATGGTATCCGCCGTTGGACCTGCTTTGTACCGAAAAACGTGCTAGAGTCTATGGTCTCTAAAGTCATCAAAATATATGTCAACAGGTCCGGTTTGTGCGCACGAGTTTCGTGCCTGGCCGACGATGACGACGGCTCGTGGTGGCGCACGGAGGCCGGGGCCGGGTCGCCAGGCATCAAGGGTTGTTCGTGCCGACCGTGGGTTTAGGGTTTGCATTTTATTTGTTCTTCTCTCTCTATCGATCTTTGATTCCTATACGCGGTCGGGTTATATAGGTTAATCTGTTATAGGGATCGGGTTGGCTTGGCATGTATTGGCTGTTGCCTGCCTCTTGTGGGCTCGGGTTTGAGCTGGGGAAATGGAAATTGGCTTGGGCTGGTTATTGTTGCTTCTCAGGTTCGAGTATTGGGGGGGCCGGCTGTTTAGTGCTCGGGCTGGTTATTCAGCTGGAGGAATTAGCTGGGACGGCTGTTGCTATTTCTTAACTAACCATTTTACTACTTTACTCTATTCGTTATACTTAAGTATTATACAAGACATTTCTTACTATTCTTTTCTTTTACATCAGAACTACATTACATTTCTATTTTTTTTCTTTTTCTATTGCTTTTAATGCTTTATATATACATTTATGTATGCATACAAATATAGATATATAATACATGTATTTGCATATATAAAATAAAAGTATTTATAATTTATTTCTTTTGTTTTATATAGATATATTATATATATAACTATTTATATTTATTTACATGTACATTTATACATATATGATAAATATCTATATACCATATAAAATGCTTATATTATATTTATATAAAACAAGTCTATCAAATAAGCTTCCAATACATATGCATATATATATATATATATATATATATATATATATATATATATATATATATATATATATATATATATATATATATATATATACACATTTAATTAAATATAAGAAATATTTATGAAATTTATATAAATAAGATATCTTAATATACACGTAATGCCTAGTATTCGTATACCCTAAATATATGTACCTGTATATTCACCAGTATACATATAGCCTAGCAATTCTCACAATCCCAAAAGATATTTCCTAGGACATGCCATCATACAATCAGAAGCCAAATATCAATACACGCATCTCATATACAAAGCCCATTTATATAAAATCACTTATTTATCTACTAAATAAATACACTAATTATATCACCCCCATAATTATCTACATGGGCCTCTTTGGACGTACTATATGTCTACATGGGCTTGTGCTTGGTTTGGGTTCAGTCTGGGCCAACTTGGTACAATCGGGTCTCCTAAAATTATTTATTTTAATAAATAACTAATTATTTATAGAGGTTAACTCGTAACTTGGCCTGGTTTTCTTAGTTAGAACACACCTATGGATCGGCATTCCCTATTATGGCTAAACACTAGTCAAAGCACGCCACTGCACTATCCGGTCATGGTTTCTGGTCATCTTGTACTTCAAAACTCACCATGGCTAAAGTCATCCACCATAAAATTAATTAAATGATTTATTCTAAAATTCTAAAATTACCATTTAACTCAAATAAATAATATAAAAATATTTCAAAAATTTTCGGAAGGGGAGATACATATGTATATGTATTTTATACAGTAATTAGTATTAAAACCTTTAGTAGTATTTAATTATATATAATATTTACTAAAATTGATTGCTAGTGAATTTAAAATCAGATTTGGAAAATCTAAAATATTATATAGTATTGTGTTAATATATATATATAATATATATTATATAATATATATATATATATATATATAATATATATATATATATATATATATACAAAATATATATATATCTTATATATATATATATATATATATATATATATAAATATATATATAATATTATATATATATTTTTTTTTTGTATTATATATATATATATATATTTTTTTTTGTATATATATATATATATAAATATTATACAAAATATATATATATATATAATATTATATATATATATATATATCTATATATATATTAATATATATATATATATCTATATAATATAATATATATAGCCAATAATCGTATTGCCTAAAATCAGGGTTTTATCAATAAATATTTTCAATCCTTATTTCAAATATTTTTTTTTAATGAAACTTAGTTTTTAAATATTTCCCAAAATAGTTTTACGCATTTAATCCTGCATTTTCCTTTGATTATCATCTTGATCTAATCGTAGTTTCCTATTTTTGTTACTTTGTTCAATCTTTTAAATCAATCATCGGATATGGACTATATGAACGATGGACCGATCTTGGACTATTATTGACGTTGATCTTCGACGATTGTGACTTGGATGATACTATTTTGGGGATTATTATTGGACTTAGACTTTGATATTTTTGTGTCGACATGTTCATGTTATGCACATCGACTTCAGATATACGAGGCAAGTACTTACAATGATCACTTTCATTTCCTGATAGTTACTCTATTTCATGTTTTAGATGTACATTCCTCACTTATCGACACGACCATTATGCAATATTAGTGTTTATGGATTCTATTTCATGATTATCATGATTTTATGCTTCCGTGTTTACCTTATTCATATTATGATTCGAATCCATGATTACTAGTTGGACGCGAAATACCTTAATATATATGTGATCAAATCTTGCACTTCATGCTATTCTGCTTGATAGCTAATCATACACCACACGTATGATTGAGCCTGACCATGTAGATCCCTTAGCCCAATCACATACAGTACGTGGTATTTCAAATGCACTTAGAACAGTTATGACTTACGCATTTCATATTGATTATGTCACATGTCTTGATTCCCTGTCATGATTATTCCTTTTCTTGTTTATATATTTGTCATATCATGATTATAGTTTATTTATTTCTGTTCTCGTACACTATTACATGTCATATAGTTTCTATCATGTTATGAATAGTAGATCATGTATTGTACTTGCTCCCATCCTGACTGGATAACCACATTTTTAGGCGATGACTTAGAGAACTGGTGTCCCACTTACTATGGCACACCTGAGGTTGATTACGGAATATCTGAGGATGCAAAGGATGTTGTATCTGACTTACCACTGGAGGATGCTTAGTTCTATATTAGCATTTATTTTATGTTGATTAGATTTATGTTGTCAGAACATTATTAAGATTGTAACCACCACATTTCCAGATTAGGGGTATTTTTTATTTTTTTCTATTTCTTGTTACTATTGAGAATTCAGATTATATTTAGAGTGATAAATTTATTTTACAAAACTAGTCATTTATTTATGGATTAATTATCTATAATATTAGATATAGTGTATATGTTCCTATTGAATATGATTAGTGGATAGCCATTTGTTAAAATAGTTGTTAGTGACCCTAGAGGACCTAAACCGACTTGACATGACCACCCAACTAAATAATTAGGACTAGCCTAATTGAACTTTGGTTAGTCTTTAGCTAGACTAGCAATATTAATTACGAAGTTTGAATAAAAATATAATAAAAAAGAAAGGCTTATTTTCTAAACTTATCATAACTAAAGAGATTAGTGTAGTAGACCTTTTCCCTTGCCCAAGACCCTAACCCTAACCCCCTATGGCAACCCACTTTCCTTATAAAGCATAAATTTATCATCTTCCTCCCTCTTTCATTCAAAACCCTAACTCTAATTTGCAAGCTTTTTTTCCAATTGTTCCTACCACCACATTTCCTCCAAATTCCCTCAAATTAGTCTCATTCTCTTTCCCTTAGAAAGGAGAAGGCTCTATTGGATAGATTGGAAGGAATGAAGCATTTGGAGCTTTAAGGGATTCTAGGTCTAAAGGATTTTGCATTGGAATCTATATATCTCCTAATTGGTAT
>JANAVB010009999.1:8723958-8813491 GCA_029216955.1 Iris pallida
CCTTCTTTCAAGGAGCGAGATATCCCAAATCCATCTCTTGCGCGAACCTCATTCTTATTTCCAAGAAAGAGAACCCGGAGACCTTCAAGGACTTTCGCCCCATCAGCCTTTGCACCTTCACTAACAAAATTATTTCGAAGATCATAGCTACACGCATGTCCACCCTATTACCCAAGAAAATATCTGAAAAATAAAGTGGTTTCGTCCAAGGTCGCAATATCACAGACAACATCCTTCTGGCGCAAGAGATGATCACGTGCCTGAAGTTTCCCTTTAGGGGAGGAGAATGTGGCCATCAAGCTGGACATGGAGAAAGCATACGATCGTTTGGACTGGAAAATCTTGATATGGGTGCTCAAGGCCTTTGGGTTTTCTAAATCGTAGATAGATGTTCTTTTCAGGTCCATCAGTAATTCATGGTTCTCAACCATCATCAACGGGCAAGCAGTAGGTTTCTTCAAAGCCAGCTGCGGGGTCAGGCAGGGCGACCCTCTTTCCGCCACCATCTTCATCATTGCGGCAGAAGCTCTCACCAAAAACTTAAAATGCCTAGCCAATTCTCCCAGATTTCATCATTTCTATACCACCATCGGTTGTCCATTGATCACTCATTTGGCCTATGCTGACGACATTCTTATCTTCTCGACTGGAGACATCGGGTTAGTAGAGACGGTCCATATAACGCTTGAGAGATACACTAGATGCTCCGAGCAACGTGCGAACGCCAACAAAAGCGTCATCTACATCGACCACAAAGCTAACAGAGTCCACTCTACGACCCTCACCAACCTGACCTCCTTCGCCATAGCCTACCCGCCGTGCCACGCTTAACCTCATCAGGGCCATCCGTAAATCCCGGCTCAAGGTCGAGAATGAATTCTGGAAGCAGAAAGCCATGCTGACTTGGGACTCTGAGGGAGAGGAATTCGGCGTATTTCCACTCCTGTGTTAGAGGTCGGAGACAACAACTGAACCTACATCAGATTTCAAACGACAACGGTACCCTCCTCAAAGATCAAATGAGCATTCAGGAGGCCGCTGCCAACTTCTACTCCAGATTATTGACCAAAGACAACATCGCCAAAGATGCAGACCTCCTGTCCAAGATCCCCAGCATGATTACCCACAGAGAGAACGAGTAGCTCCAGGTCCCCCTAACAGCAGAAGAAGTCAAGGCGGCGGTGTGGGCTCTTAACGAACATAGCGCCCCAGGACCGGACGGTTTCTCAAAGATATTCTTTCGCTCGTATTGGGACATCATAGCAGACGACTTCATCGAAGCAGCTATTGCCTTTTTTCAAGGAGCGAGATATCCTAAATCCATCTCTTGCACGAACCTCATTCTTATTCCAAAGAAAGAGAACCCGGAGACCTTCAAGGACTTTCGCCCCATCAGCCTTTGCACCTTCACTAACAAAATTATTTCGAAGATCGTAGCTACACGCATGTCCACCCTGTTACCCAAGATAATATCTGAAGAACAAAGTGGTTTTGTCCATGGTCGCAACATCACAGACAATATCCTTCTGGCGCAAGAGATGATCACGTGCCTGAAGTTACCCTCTAGGGGAGGGAATGTGGCCATCAAGCTGGACATGGAGAAAGCATACGATCGTTTGGACTAGCAATTCTTGATATGGGTGCTCAAGGCCTTTGGGTTTTCTGAATCATGGATAGATGTCCTTTTCAGGTCCATCAGCAATTCATGGTTCTCCACCGTCATCAACGGTCAAGCAGCAGGTTTCTTCAAAGCGAGCCACGGAGTCAGGCGGGGCGACCCTCTTTCCGCCACCATCTTCATCATTGCGGCAGAAGCTCTCATCAGATACTTAAAATGCCAAGCCAATTCTCCCATATTTTATTATTTCTATACCACCACTTGTTGTCCATTGATCACTCAGCTGGCCTATGCTGACGACATTCTCATCTTCTCAGCTGGAGACATCGGGTCGGTAGAGACGGTCCAAAGAACGCTTGAGAGATACACTAGATGCTCCGGGCAACATGTGAATGCCAACAAAAGCATCATCTACACCACCACAATGCTAACAGAGTCCACTCTGCAACCCTCACCAACCTGACCTCCTTTGCCATAGCCTACCCGCCATTCACCTACCTCAGATGCCCTCTAGTCTACGGGAAGTCCAATTCGGGCATCTTCGACGATCTGGTAAGGAAAGTCAAGAATAAAATTGAGGGATGGCACAACGCAACCCTTTTCCCGAGGGGTAATATGATCCTGATCAAGCACGTGCTTTCTTCCATCCCCATTTACACCCTGGCGGTATGCTCCCCCCAGAGAAGGTTTTAGCAGTGTTGGAAGCCCTACTATCCAATTTCTTTTGGGGTCACAGTGATGGGAAAGACAAACACCACTGGGCCAACTGGGACACCATGGCCAAACCTACCAAAGAAGGTGGTTTGGGTTTCTACAGATTAGCGAATATTGTCGCAGCTTACTCAATGAAGCTATGGTGGAAGGTTCACACGGAGAACTCGATCTGGGCTCGGTTCATGAAAGCAAGATACTTTTAACACTCTGACCCTACGATGACGACAGCCAACAGCAGAGCTTCCGTGAGTTGGTATCACATTCTCCTTGGTTGCAGTATTGCAGAACCTTTGATGGTTACCGACGCCAATGGCGAGTTACGGTGGTCCCCAACTGACGGAGGTAACTTCACCCAAGCTTAGGCCAGAATTATGGCTAGAGGCACAGGAGAGACATCCCCTTTCATCGCACCATACTGGCAATCCTATATTCCATACAAATGGTCGATCCTCACTTGGAGAGCTCAGCGAGGTAAGCTGCCCACAGACGACGCCCTTACATCAATCGGATACAGTCTTGCGTCCAGATGCCACAATTGTTCCGTACCGAAGAAAGAATCGACAAAACACATTCTCCTATCCGAAGACATCGCATCCCAGCTGTGGACCAAACTTTTGAGAAGATGCCTACCGAACCAACAGGCTGGAGGCTTTAACGGTCTCCTCGCCAAGTGGAGTCTTTCTCACGGGCATCAGATTGTCGGAGGCACCGACATTTGAGTTTTATGGAAGAATAAGAACAAGTTTAGATATGAAGGCCGCCAATTGAGTTCCTCTGTACTTTTCAAAGAGGTTCTTAAACATATTAGCAAAGCCAGCTCTCGCTGCTCTCACTCCCCGAGTAGCTTTTGGATGAAGCTGTACTATTAGTAGATTTTTGCTGTGTTTTTTCTGTTAGCGCGAGTCGTGCTCTTCTGTGTAGGCTTCGGCATTTTGCGCCTGATACATCAATATAGTCTCTCTTCTTAATATATATATATATATATATATATATATATATATATATATATATATATATATATATATATATATATATATATATATATATATATATATGCAGTCCTATTTTTAGGAAGATATTAGTGTTCAACCCTATCTTAGTTGTTCAGCCCCATCATTCATTATGTGTTCAGTTCACATATCATATTTCAGTCCTTTACTCATATATTTTTCAATCCTTAGTTACATTGCCTCCCCATGTGTCTTTAGCATCAGTCCATGACATATAGGAAGACTTTTTGGTTTAGTCCACTGTACATTTTGGTTCAGTCCTATTCATTCTCATGATCTACCCTTTTCTCACATTTTGTTTAACCTCTTCATGATCTCAGTCACATCTATGGTATCAGTTGTAAAGAGGTTCAAGTTTGTATAAGCTTAAATGTATACATTTATTTAATCTCCTAGCTTAATGACCAATCACTCTACTTTAGTTCATTTTCCTTTGCCAATTATTCAGGCAATGAATAGATAAGGGGAGGGGAAGGCTCGAGTATGAGATAATATCTTTATATTTCAGTCCCCATTGTGTGATCAGTCCACTGGGCATACATTTGAGCTTAGTCCCTTGGTTATATGTATATACCAGTCCCAAATTTCTATCTGCCCTGTTCATTTTTATTATTTCTCAGTCTTAGCTGTTGCATCAGTACTTACCATGTTCTTTAATCTTCAGTCCTTGTCCTAGTTAGAATGAAATTGTTCAGATATTTGAAGTTTAGTCTCCTTGCACTGCATAACATACGTTTCAGTCCCAATTACCCTTATAAGTTCAATCCTACATGTGGACTTGTGTTCAGTCCTTTACAATACATACTAATAGCAGCCAGTGCTTTGCATTAATGAAGGGAGTTCATCTTTGATTAAGTCATGCCTTCACCATGTATCAGTCACTTCATTATGTTAGGCAATCTTTTATCGTTCAGTCTTAGTCTAGATGTCAGTCTCCTATTCTTTTTAGGTTTTGCCTTGTATCTTAGAGTTCATGCACTACTTCATATCTCAGTCTTTGGGATGAGATGTATCATTCCATATATATGTGATAATGTGTATTTGTTTAGTGTGTCAGTTAAGGATTTGAGTATCAGTTAGAATTTGTTAGTGACAGTGATTTAGAGAGTGTTAAGGTAGGAATGTAAATGTAAATTAGATAAATAAGCGTAAGGCCAAGTGTCAATATTAGGCAGATTTGGGGGTCGAGTTTGGCAGCAGGCCAATTGGTCAGGCAATCCTCTTGTATTGCCTTGGTAGCAGGGCATGGCATGCATTATCTTTGCAGCAGATAAGGCAATGCCTTGTCCTGCATATGGCAACAAGAGAAGAGGTTAGATAGGTTGGGGGTTCCAGAGTTTAGAGGGGTTAGTTGAGTAGGTAGTAGGGATTCAAAGGTAAGTGATTAGTGTAGGATTGTTGAGCACCTCTAGACGGGGGTGAATAGAGTGAGTGCGAATACAGTAGAAAATAATCACCAATTAAAAAAATAATAGAAGATAACTATGGCAGTGAATAAAAAGACAGTAAATAAATGTAGCAAGAGATAAAAAGATCAAACTCAGTGACACAGCGATGTATACTGGTATCCCTCTGAGAGGACTAATCCAGTCTCGAGTACTCTTGCTCGATGTTAATCTACTATGGCACAAGCTAATTGAGAGCTTGCAGTCTCTTACAACACCGTGCTTGGTGACAAGTGCACGACCGACTTCATAATACCGTGCTTGGCAACGAGCGCACAACCGGCTCTAAAAACAGAGATAGTTTCTGAACTTTGAACGACCTCTTTACAACTCTTGAGAACCAAAAGACTCTAGATCAAATAGATATTACTGGTTTTTGCTAAAAGATGTGCAGGTGAAATATGAAAGATTTAGATCAAATGAAGACACTTATTGAAGAGAGAAGTGAAGATGAATTGATTGAGTGATTTGAAATAAGAAATTATCTTCTATTTATAGGTGTTTTCGAGGACCGAACTCAGACAAAATTCGAGCAGAGTTCTGATGCAAAGATTTTGCAAATGAACGTTGCATGCAGATTTGGAGGCAACAAATATTTGAATTCAAACTGACCGAACTCGCCAGAGTTCGGACCGAACTCGGCTAGAGTTTGGACCAAACTCAGCCTGAGTTCTGTCTCAGTACAAATGTAAAATATTTATTAAATTTTGTTGCACAAAAGTGAATGGTATGTTTGGTAAGTAGACTTTGAATGGGTAGGCTATATAGGAGAGTGGACTATGATTAACCTAAGTCATTAGTATCCAGTCGATCTTACAATTTATATCCTAGACTAAATAAAGATAAAATACATAATAAATTATAAAATGACTCGGACTGATTCCAATGAGAATAAGCTTCAGAATGATGATTTACATGTTTGTTGATGTAATAGTACGCTTTTTTATATTGATTTCACTTGACCTGAAATGATTAGCAGCAGTTCGTATATTTTGTGCATTGACTTAGTCATTATCGATTATCAAAATCGTGTGTGACCATGAAATGGGCCAACAATCTCCCATATTTTAATAATTGACAAACTTGAGTCTATACCAAAATATATCTAAATAAAATGAAATAAAATACATGAATTGTTCATTTTTAAAAAATGGTAAATGGAGTGGTATTTCTCTTTCTTTGTTTTGTTGATTTTTGGTATTGCTCTTTCTCCCTCTTTATCAATGAAAAAATGGTTTTGGCTCCCCCATAATGTGTGAAGCCAACAATGTTCATCATAAGATAAAGAAAGTAATGATAGAGTAATAATCACAAAGAACAAGATATCCACACAAATAACAAGTTATAGCAAGATGAACTAGAAATAAAATACAAAAATGTCATACATAAAGAAAGATACATCCAACCCAAACTGCTTTTAAATGTCTAACTATAAAGTTTAGACAAAAAGAAAACTACAAAAGATCATCATCTAGTAAACTGCATCCAAAAAGAACCACTAACTAAAGTCCTCATCACATCGGCGTATCGTCACCTCCAGGAGCATCCGATGGAAAGTATGCAGCAGTAGGATCGAAATGAGAAAAAGTCGTCTCATCATCGAACCTAGGTCCAAGGAAGCTGGGGTGATGAAGCATAGTAATTGGATGTGTGGGGTCATGAGAAAGACTCCAGTGAATGTCAGCAATACTGTTCCACAACACCTGAGCCTGCATGATATGGCGGAACTTAGAATCAAGATAACCTTGATGTCGTTGCGCTGAGAGGGAAACGAAATCACCAACGCGCTGATAGAAACCGGGGTCGAAACCCGGAGCAGGAGCTGGAGCAGCAGTAGGAGGAGGAGCCTCAGGGTCATCGTCGTGAACCGGAGGAGCAGGTTCAGCACCAGGAGGCAGAGGTGGAGTAGGATACAACCTAGACCTACTGAGTTCAATGGCAAGTGGCGGAGTAAGGATAGGTTTGAAGATCAATTTCAAACCTCCTGAAAATGGAAGCCAAGTTCATAGGTTTGACAAGGTTGCGTCCCGCACTTTTGTAGTTAACATGCATGCCATGACAGTCTTTGGAACAGAGAAGGGGATACCAAAATAAATATGGTACATAGCTGATAACTCCATAAAGGTAATCTCGTCAGAAGATCCCTTCTTTGGAAGAAGAACAGAGAAGATAAACCTATGAAGTTCATAGAAGTTTTGATCCAAATATTTGGAATACACCCTACGAGGAACAGGTTTAGGGTGGCACAATAATTCTTTGAAGGAATCAAGGGTAACACCTTCAGGGAATTGGACAAGGTAAAAATCTACTAATGCCTCACCTACATCAGGAACATGAAAATATTTACTAATGTCTGTGGCATTGAACTCTAGTTCATGCCCAGCTACACAAGAATAAAAGTTGTTATTGTCTTTTACTTACAAATTGCAGTAAAACATACGAACAGCATTGTCATAGATATTTTCAGCAACTTTAAAAAAATTTCGAAAACCATGACGGTTGAAAGTAGGGGCATACTCAGAAAAGATAGTAAAATTAACACGTGCTCCAGCACAAATTTTATGACCCGAAAAAGAATTGAACCAAAGATCAGAAAATTCCTTATCGGGAAAGAGTCCGGAGTCGTAGTCATCAGTTCCAGTAGGACGGGCTGGACTGAAGACGTTGGTCGAAACATAATTCGAGGAAGACGATCCTGCTTGTGAGGTATCATTCTTTCTCTTCTGATGTTTGGGTGCCATTGATAAAGAAGAAAAGAGGATGAATACCTTGAGGTAGAAGATGAAGATGAAGAAGGTGGAGAGGTCGACCGCAAGACTCCAAAATACTTGAAGAGGGGGAGGAAGAGGAGGATCTTCTCTTGAGATTTGGAGGGGTTTTCTCGTTTGAGGTGTAAAAACGTAGGGAAGAAGATGATTAAATAGGCTAGGGCCGGCTATTCAGTTCTGAAAATTCGCACAGCGCCGACCGAACTCGATCCGAACTCGGTCAGAGTTTAGCCCGAGTTCTGCTACTTGCATTCCCAATTTCATAAATGCAGTATGAGTTTCAAATTTAAATTAATAATTGTTGCACTCCTTCATTTAATAATTTCTATTACTTTGGGTTAGCTGTAGGAACCGGATCCCAGCTAGCGGTAGTCCGAAGACTAGTGCACCATATCGCTTCAGGCTATTTATGCCTGTATGACAGAAGGACCCTTTCGGCTTGTACCCAAAAATAATTTCCATTAATAAATTACAAAGTTTTGAGTTATAAAATAAATTTAATAAACATACTACATTATGAATATGAAAATTCAAGTATGTCGAACTCTCGCCGTATAATGTTAAAGCGGTCTTCAGCCAGTGGTTCTATGAAAATGTCTGCTAGTTGATGATATGTGTCAATAAATTCTAAGCAGATGTCCCCGTGTTGTTGGTGATTACATAAAAAGTGGTAACAAATTTCAATGTGCTTTGTGCGTGAGTGACATACAGGGTTCTTAGTCAAGTTTATAGTGTTATCACAGTAAATAAGAATCTTAGTGTAGTACAGATTGTAGTCTTCTAAGGTTTGCTTCATCCATAAAATTTGAGCAGAACAACGTCCTGCAGCGATATACTCAACCTCAGTAGTTGATAATGCTACAGAATTTTGTTTCTTGCTGAACCATGAGACTAAGGCTTTTCTTAGAAAATGACACGTACCGCTGGTACTTTTATGGTCTACTTTGCATCCTGTAAAATCCGCATCCGATTAACCTATCAGGTCAAAGGATTTGGTTTTAGGATACCACAAGCCGACTGTTGAAGTTCCCTAAAGGTATCGGAAGATACGCTTAACGGCGTATAGGTGTGATTCCTTAGGATTTGCCTGGTATTGTGCACAAATACAAATACTGAACATAATATCAGGGCGACTAGCAGTTAAATATAATAAGCTACCAATCATACCTCGATACTTACGTTGATCGACAGGTTTTCCACTTTCATTAGTGTCAAGCTTTGTAAATGTAGCCATTGGAGTTTCGATTGGCTTTATATTTTCGAAGTCGTACTTTTTCAGTATGTCCTTCGTATATTTGGCTTGATTGATGAATTTTTCTTTTGAGTGTTATTTGATCTGGAGTCCTAGGAAGAAGTACACCTCTTCCATCATACTCATCTCAATTTTACTCTGCATACACTTAACAAACTCTTGACAAAGTTTTTCATTAGTAGATTCGAATATGATGTCATCAACATATACTTGCACAAGAAGAATATCATCATCTAAAGACTTGATAAACAAAGTTATATCAACTCTTCCTTTTGAAAAACCATTTTCAAGTAAGAAGGCACTTAGGCGTTCATACCAAGCATGAGGTGCATGTTTGAGTCCATAGAGTGCTTTATTAAGTTTGAAGACGTGATCAGATTTTTAAAAATCTTTAAAACCAGGGGGTTGTTTCACAAACACTTCTTCTTTCAGAAATCTGTTTAAAATGCACTTTTCACGTCCATTTGAAATAATTTAAAATTATTAAAACATGCATATGCACAAAACATGCGGATAGCTTCTAGTCTAGCAACAGGAGCATATGTCTCGTCATAATCAATACCTTTTTTTTTATTATAACCTTGTGCCACTAGATGTACTTTGTTGCGTAGAACTTGTCCATCTTCACTTAGTTTATTTTGGAACACCCATTTGGTACCAATTATCGATTGACTAATAGGTTTAGGAACGACTTCCCAAACTTGGTTTCTCTCAAATTGATTAAGTTTCTCTTGCATGGCATTAATCCAAAACTCATCATTAAAAGTATCTGCTACATTCTTAGGTTCTATTTGTGAAATAAAAGCTATATTTGCTGCTATTTCAAAATCTCTAAGAGAAGAGCATGTACTTTTACCTTTTGATATATCACCTATAATAAGCGTCTCTGGATGATCTGGTAAGAATTTCAATAATTCAAATCTATGAGTCAGATCTTCCACAGGACTCTTATCGGTTATTGCTTGTACAGTTTCATCATCACTGTCGCTGGATCTGTGACTATTGAGCTCATCAAAAGTAACGTTAATGGATTCTTCAACAATCATAGATCTTTTGTTGAAAATTCTATATCCCTTACTCTTAGCAGCATATCCGAAAAATATTCCTTTATCTTCTTTAGAGTCGAACTTTCCCAAGTTGTCCTTGGTGTTCAGGATAAAACAACGGCATCCAAAAACCTTAAAATAAGAAATGTTTGGAATCCTTCCGAACCAAAGTTCATAAGGTGTTTTCTTCGAGAGGGGTCGAATTAACACCCTATTCAAAATATGACAGGCTGTACTAACAGCTTCTGCCCAAAAATATTTAAGAAGATTATGCTGATTCAGCATGACTCTAGTCATCTCGCTTAGAGTATGGTTCTTCCGCTCTACAACACCATTCTGTTGAGGAGTTCTAGGACAGAAAAATTCATGGTAATATCTACTATCATCACCAAACTTTTTGAAATCAGTATTTACGAATTCGCCCCATGATCACTTCGGATACGAATAATCATGAAGCCTTTTTCGTTTTGTACCTTTTTTATAAAATAACTGAAATTCAAAAATAGCATCACTTTTGTTTGATAAAAAGTAAGCCCAAGTAAAACGAGAGAAATCATCAACAATAACAAATGCGTAGAGCTTACCGCCAAGACTAGCGACTCTACTAGGACCAAATAAATCCATACGTATCAACTGCAAAGGTCTAAAAGTACTTACAGCGTTGATGGATTTAAATGTAGACCTATGTGCTTTGTTCTTTTCATAGTCAGCACATACCATATCTCTCTTGAACGGTATCTCAGGGAGTCCTTTTACCAGCTTCTTAGTGCTCAGTCGTGAGATAGTGTCCATATTAGTATGTCCTAGTCTCATATGCCATAGCCAGCTTTTATCTAGGTTAGCTACTAGGCATCTTCCTGTATTATTAGTACTCTCCAGAAAGAAAATATAAATATTGTCTTATCTAATCCCTTCATATACGGGATTACCAGATGACATATTATATGGTACATTTGTTTTTTACAAAGTTGATACCATAACATTATCAGCCAAGTGACTTATGATTAATAGGTTTTGTTTCAATTTTGTAACTAGACAAACATCTTTTATTACAGGATAAGAATATATACCAACAGTGCCATTTCCAATGATATCACCTCTCAGATTGTTTTTGAAGGAGACATATCCTTCTTTCTTCATCGATAGCATGGCGAACAAAGATGCATCAACAGTCATGTGCTGTGAACATCCGCTATCGAGGATCCACTTGCTTTTAGCATGAGAGGGTTGAGGGTCCACCTACAAAATAAGTAGATGAATCCTTTGGTACCCATTTACTGAAGGGTCCATATTGATTAGTCTTAGGTCTCCAAATCAATGTGCGATTGTCAACAAGATTTCTTGCTAAACAATACTCGTGAGTACCACAGTATGTGCAAGTAAGTTTTAAAAACGTGTTAGTAGAATTTGTGTTGACATGCATATATATGTGGTTTCTTTCAAAACCTATAAGTGAAAGCATGGTGATATTCGTGTTTCTTACGTACTTTCTGTGTTTTAGTCCTCTTAGGTGTATGCTTAGCATTAGGACTAAACTTAGGCTGTGTCACAGGTATAGCCTGTTTGTCTAACTTGATTTTTAATTTTTTAGAAACCGTATAAGACTTCATATTTAGCAGTCATATCTATGAGTCTTTATTCTGTGACTAAGTGCTTCTTCTTCTCTATGTCATATAACTCTTGTATTTTGACATAGTCTCTTTCTTTCTTTTTAATTTTGAGGATAGCCTCATGATAGTCTACTTTAAGCTTGGCTATCTCTTCCGTGTTACCAGTAGTAGATGTCTCTTTAATGTCTTCAATGAGATTGGATAGTCTAGCTACTTTGGTTGTGCATGCCTTAACCTCTTTTCGAGATTGCTTATACTTGTCAAGCACATTTCTGTGTTCTTCAAGTAGTTCGTTGAAGGCATTTTCTAACTCATCGAAAGTAACTGTAGGCGCGTAAAAAGTGTTTCAAAGAAAGAGTCATCCCATTCATAAGTGATCGGTTTTTACACCAAGCAGAGCGGGTAATCTCTTTTACGCCCAAGACCAGGCTAATCAATTTACGCCTAAGCAGCCTGATCGTTTTGCGCTTGGGTCTACACCTGTGTTTTTATGCCAAGGACAGAGCAGCCTCTCTTACGCTGGACAAAACTATCAAATCTCACATTTAATGCAAACTCTGACATGAAGATATTAATGATGGCATCTACCACAGAATTCAATGGGATTTGTCTTATACAAAGACCATTGTTGTCGTTTATAGAGATCGAGCTACTTTACGCTCATTGAACGGTTTCTTTTACGCACGGAGTTTTACATGAGTTCTTACGCTCATAAAACAATGTGTGCGTAAAGTCTATTTGAGCCATTTTATGCTCAAGGTTATTCAATAACCACTTTATGCAGGGAACCTATGACAGAGCTATTTTACGCTCATCTCATTGTTTTACGCTCAAAGGATGTTGGAGCTGTTTTTACGTCCTATTCTTTCTGGCCAGTTTGGAACGTGGTTTGCCTACATGGCCTTCATGCTACATATTTCGAAGAACGTGTGTACATGTATCCTATTCTTACTGAAATGATGGGACGCGTGTCAACATATACAAAGGATGACTCTGATCATGGATGGCAGTTGTTAGCGTAAAGACAGACTTTGATGCTCTTTTACGCACAGAAGCCCCAGTCTATAAATAGACTCATTTTTCTCAAACACAGGGACACAGAGAGAGAACAGGAGAGAATACAGAGATCAGGACTTCGAGATTTTGATTCTCCAGAGCATTCTTCTTCAACTTTTCTTCCAGAACAGAGTGAAGCAAAACAGAAAAGCATTCGGCCTCGCCATCAGTGCCCAAGTGCGTCGATACCTTTCTGGTGACTTAGTTCTTCCAAGTTGTTCTACTTCAAGCAGTGATCATCTTCATCATCATATGGTCCAAGGAACAACCATAGCAATACCTTTCCCAGAATCAAATTTGTACTTCTTGTACTTTTTCTCGTTTTATTTTCAAAATCCAACCCTTTTGTTTGGCAATTTTGTTAAGTGAAACAAAATGGCGACTCTGCTGGGGACGACTTTCTCTTCCGACGAGGAAGTGATTGCTCAATATGATGATGTTTCAGTCGGTTCGACTAAGAAGACTCTGGTTGTACAGTTCGACCAGACTGCCTATGAAGAAATGCTCCGAACTGGGGGTGGTTCTTGCCACTCCAATGTTCAAAAGTCTCGCAAAGCACGAAAAGTTTGGATTCCCAAATCCAAAGTGGTTTCTGATCTCTCTGTGACTTCTGGTGAAAAGGGAATTCGTCCCACTCCTGTCGTAGGGGCTCCCGTTCGTAACGAGGCAGTCCTTACTTCAGAGTTGCACTCAAAGTGTGATGATTTATCTCCTGTTTGTAACGGAGAAGATAATCTGGTTTTACGCCCACTGCGTAAGAATCAAGTTTTACGCTCAGTGGGTAAGAACCAAATTTTATGCTCAAAGCATAAGAACGAGTCTTCCATTTATAATATGGCAGATTCTAATGTTTCTGAGTGTAAGAACCCATCTCCCGTCGGTGACGTGGTAGACTCACACAAATTACGCTCCTCGCGTAAAACAAAATCTCCCGTCTGCGATGTGGTAGATAATCAATTTTTATGTTTTACGCGTAAAGGTAAGTCTCCTGTCAGTGACAGTGTAGATAAAATTCACAACGATGTTTGCACATCTAATGTGAATATACCTAAACGCATACAGCGTAAAAGTGATGTTGGTAAAACTTCTGTCCTACACCAACAACCTTCTTATACTGTTTTACGCAGAGTACCAAACTTGCAAATCACACGCCATGAAAATGGGGTCCTTCGTGCTAAATCTCAAGATTTACGTACACAACTCCAAACGTGTAAAAATGTACAGTTTGGTTCTGCGAATGAAGCCAGTAATCTTCTTTATACACAGGGGACTAAACGTTTTTCTACCCCAAATGTAATAAAGAAGAATATTCCCTCCACTTCTTTTGACTTACGTAAATTGCTAATACAAAAGCGTAAGAATTCACAATCTCCGGTGATGCTCCCCCAAGAAAGACATCAATGTGGATATCATCAGGTTGTGATCAATTGTTGTTGTTCAGCTCCAAAACGGTCAGTTTTTGATCGACTGAATTTTTCACTTCAACATCAAGCTGAAGACCAAGAAGATGAGTTGTCATATGCATCAGTCAACATGGCATCTCATACTAACAGAAGACGACGTCCGAGACGAAATACGTCCCAAACTCCAGGTCAGCAACAGTTCAACAGACTTCTTGATTCCTTTGAAGGAGTATATCAGAATACTCGATCAAGAAGACAAAGACAATTACAGAATTCTGATTCAGAAGCTGGGGGTACTCAATCTTTTGAGTTTGATACCGATAGTGTGGATTCATTCTTCTATACTAATCCCTCTATATCTTCAAGAGAGGTTGAATCCTACGCTGTTGGAGATGAACCAGAGACGTCATCTGTTAATAAGGAACAACGTCTCACTGTCGTAGAGCAATCATTGAAAGACATGCTCAACATGGTACAAAGCATGCATCAAATAATTTTGAATCAGTAAACTGCTCAACCCTCAGTAATAACTCCGGTACCAGCAGCAGCACAAACTCAAGATAGTCAAGGGGCTGATATACCTTCGAATATTCAAGAACCTGCTGTTAATCAAAATTTTGCATCTCCAGATCCTATCATTCCAGAAGATGTACCACCTCCAGTAGGGGTTACGGTACATCCAACGACTATTCAATCAAATGTGCTTCCTCAAACCAGTGATGCTATTCAAGCAGTATGTGAACTCAAAGCACAGTTTGAGGTTTTGAGGCACAAAGATCAGCTCCAGAGGTTAGGGATTAAGCAACCTTATCCTCCTCATTGGAATGATGTACCCTTCCCTTCGAAGTTCAAACCACAATCCATGGTTCTATTCGATAGAAAAGCATCTCCCAGTCAATATATCAATTACTTTGATATTATGACTGTACACTTGCAGAAAAATAACGCTCTCCTCACTCGAGTATTCATTGGGTGCTTGACAGGTTCGGCTTATGACTAGTATCGTAGCTTACCTGATAACTCTATTTCGTCTTTTGACGAATTCAAGGCAATGTTTCTCTTCCGCTTCTATGAAGGAGGTATGGACATGAACATGTCCTCCTTAATAGAAATAAAACAAAAGGAGAAAGAAGATACTCGGACGTTCATTGAACGTTTTCGACAGGCTACTCTAAAGATGCCTCCTGGTATTCCAGATTCAGCGTTAATCGATACATGCAAGATGAATCTGCGACCATCTATTGCTGTCTTCACAGGTTTCCAATTCTCAGATTGGGCTTCATTTATCATAGCAGCAGTTTCTGCCGAAACCAATGGTAGGTTAGCTCGGGAACATGGGATGATTTTCGCTTCAGAAGATAAAGGAAAGAAGAGTAATCCTGGTAATAATCCTGGCAATCATAATGTGAAAGGAAAAGATACTCTTATGGTCAATCTTTCCAAGAACAAAACGATGCCAAGTAATCAGGAATCCTCCAGGTCAAAGGAAGAATACTCTTTTGATGAAAGTGATATCCCAGGGATATTTCAGTGTCTGGTAAAAAGTGGCAAACTTCAGATTCCAGAGCCAAAAAAGCCTAATGAGGTGAATCTGACTGACAACCCAAAATATTATATCTATCATAGATATATTAATTATCCTACCAGTGCTTGCTATGTCTTGAAAAAGAAGATCCAAGAACTGATAAATGGTGGTGCTATCGCTTTAACCAATGATGACCATACGGTTACGACCAATATGGTTTCTCTTCAGTTCGAGTATTTTCCTCCACAGCAAGTCCCAGATAGAATTATTCCAATTCTGAAGGCGACGATGAAGATCGTGAATATCCCGCCTGCCAGAGAACAAAATACAGGATTACTGTCACTCACATTAAAGAATGGTGAAATTATGTGGGTACATCCTGACTTAGTGCCTGAATTGGAAAATAAAGGTAAAACTTCAAAATCTAAGAAGGGCAAGAAAGTCAAAACCTGTAACATGATTTCCCATGTTATTTCAGATCCCGATGACTCGGATCAC
The DNA here is from genome assembly GCA_029216955.1 of Iris pallida. Classification (NCBI taxonomy): domain Eukaryota; kingdom Viridiplantae; phylum Streptophyta; class Magnoliopsida; order Asparagales; family Iridaceae; genus Iris; species Iris pallida. Next base: position 8,739,904 of record JANAVB010009999.1, read on the forward strand.
CTATGGGATGGCCTCCCTTTAGAAGATAGACTGAAAGGACTGAACATCTGTCCTCCAAGTCTAGCTCCTCCTACCAAGCTCAAGCTTACTCATCAGCAGTGGCTAGCCATGAATAGTGTTCCTTTATATCGGGCACAACAAGTCTTTGCTGCTTATGGAAAAGCTCCGACAGGGATTTCTCCTCGTATCTCGAACCCTTCTCCTTCCTTAACTACAGAGACATCTATGCTTCATTCTTCTGTAGTTGCAGAGGTTTCTTCCTCTTTCTGTGCTGAAACACCTACCCAAAGTTCACTGCCTATCCACTTGTATAGTCAGCAATCTGTTCTTCTCATGAGGAAGATGGATTACGACTTTCAAAAGGCAGAAGGTTTGAATTATGATAAAGGAATACGCCTTCCTTTACAAATTCAAAATCAAAATTCCACTGCTGGATTGGGTTCTGAGGTTCCTTGTAACGGCCCTCACAAGAAGAAGGCTAAGGAAAGAAAGACTAAATCCTGTAATATGGTACTCTCTTCTCCTGAGTCTGAAGAAGAAACTTTTGCTGGTACAAGATCTGGAAAAGAGTACCACAAAGACTATGAGGGATCCTCCAAAGAAGCAGAAGATGTAGTGGAAACTCTACCAGTTCAACCTTCTCCTGTTCCTGTTAAACTGTCTGTGGTTGAAAAGAGGAAACAGAAGGCAGTACGCTTTGATATTCCATTGAAGCCTGCTTCCAATCAGGGGGTGGTGACGAAGCCTTACAAGTTTGACATTCTAGCTCAATTAGCCAATACTCCGGCTAGACTTTCTATATTTGAATTGCTTCACCTTTCCAGAGAAAGCAGAGAGACTTTGAGCGAAGCTTTACTTCAAGCAGATTCATGCTTGGCACAACTCAAGACTCCTGATAATATACCAGTGTCATGTTCGCAATGCCATAGTGTGATGGAAGCAATTCCCAACATCACCTTTACACAAGAGGATATGCTATTGAAATACAACAAGCATGATAGGCCTCTGTGTTATACTGGATATATCGGATCCACTGAAATCGACAGGATTTATATCGATCCTGGGTCTTCAATTAGTATAATTCTTCAGAGTATGCTAAGACCCCTGAGGATTCCTACTAGTGAGCTGACTTACACTAGTACTACGATAGTCGGTTTTAACTCTGGTAAGAGCAAACCACTGGGGAAGATTCGTCTGCAGATTCAGATTGGTGATCTTCGAACTATGGTAACTTTTTATATTATCAACTCAGACGTATCCTATAATATTCTTCTTGGAAGACCGTGGATTCATGAGCACAATATTGTGCCTTCAACTCTTCACCAATATTTTAAATATGTGGACTCCCAAGGAGTTGTGAAAACTGAGTTTGCTGATATTAATCCGTTCAAAGGTGTTGAAGCCTACTTCTCTGATTCAAGGCTTTATAAACAAGAGCATGTGAAAGATATATCAGACATGGCTGAAGATCAATCACCCTCTGAGGATCACTCTATTAATGAAGATCCGCCAGAGGAGCAACCTTTGAAGATCATAAGTCAAGGGACAAATCCAATCCCAACCTGTCAATGATCAACCTTTAATGATCAAGGTTAAAGGAAGAACTCAAACTTCATCTGAGGAATCAATAAATATTCCTGCTAAGAGCCAAGTTCAACCTTTGATGATTAAGGTCAAAGGACGTGCTTCTTGCACGAATGATCTAGAACTACCGTTGATTGTCAATCTTGGCAAATCTACGCAGAAGACGAATGATGGTCCACTGTTGATCAATCCGAAGCGTAGCAATCAGACTGTAAATGATGTAAATATTGATCATTCTTTACTTTTTGATATCAATAAAGATTTCCTATTCGAGTATATGGCTGTCAAGTTTATTGAAAGAATGACTTTATCTTCTGATAATCAAAGTCATCAATATAAAGACAACATAGAGCCGGAAGAAATACTATCCATCGAATTCGATATTTCTCATTCCTCATATTGTGAATCTGGGCAAGTACTCTCAGTCAATATGGTTCAAACCGATGATGAATCAGAGCCATTTGAAAATAATCCTTGGGCTCAACAAATGGATACTCAATGGGAACTTCGTTTTGAACAACGATAGCTACTTACAGAAGATGAGGTTATCCAGATTGATGTTGGAGATGGAGTTACGTCCAAACCAATATTCATCAGTAAGAATCTTTCTGAAGATGAAAAGGAAGAGCTAATAAAACTTATAAAAGACTACATTGACATCTTTGCATGGAGTTATGAAGATATGCCAGGGTTAGATCCTACAGTTGCTACCCATAAACTCAACATTTTGCCTAATATCAAGCCTGTAAAACAACAGCAACGACGCTTTAGACCAGATATGATGGATGCGATTGAGGCAGAAGTTAAAAAGCTGATTACGTGTGGCTTTGTTCGTGAAGAACAACACCCAGATTGGGTGGCCAATATTGTTCCTGTTATGAAAAAGAACGAAAAAGTCCGAGTTTGTATAGATTACCGAGATCTTAATACGGCTTGTCCAAAAGATGAATTTCCACTTCCAATTACTGATATCATGATAGACAATACATGTGGTTTTGAACGCATGTCTTTCATGGACGGATTCTCAGGATACAATCAAATCAAGATGCATCCAGAAGATGAGAAGCACACCGCTTTTCGTACACCTCTTGGGGTCTACTGCTATACAGTTATGCCGTTTGGTCTTAAAAATGCTGGTGCCACATATCAACGGGCTATGAGCAATATCTTTTAAGAACATCTACGGAAGATAGTTGAATGCTATGTAGATGACATCGCTGTTAAAAGTCGATCAAAGGATGATCACATTCAGGACTTGAGAACAGTATTTGAATTGATACGTCAGCATCAATTGAAAATGAACCCTACTAAGTCTTTCTTAGGGGTTTCCAGTGGCAAGTTTCTAGGATTTGTCATTACCTCTCAAGGTATCCATGTTGATCCTGACAAGGTTAAAGCAATTCTTGAAATACGTCCTCCCCGTAATCTGAAAGAACTCCGTGGCTTTCAGGGCCGTATTGCTTATATCAGAAGATTTATATTTAATCTTTCTGGGAGATGTCAACCTTTCTTCCGTCTATTAAAGAAAGGAGTATCTTTCATCTGGGATGAAGCGTGTCAAAAAGCCTTCAATGACATTAAGCAATATCTTACAAATCCACCTGTTCTGGTACCTCCGGTGGTAGGAAGACCATTTTTGCTATATGTTCGAGCTTTAGATCATTCACTTGGCGCTCTTCTGGCACCAAAAAGTGATATGGGTCATGAACAAGCAATATATTATCTGAGCAGAATGATGGTCGGAGTTGAACATAGATATACTCCTGTGGAAAAGGAATGTCTAGCTTTGGTTTTTGCCATCCAAAAGACAAGGCATTATGTCACCGGACAGACTATTCATGTCATCTCCAGAATAAATCCTATTCGGGTATTGATGAGGAAACCGAGCATTCTTGATTCCAGGTTAGCTACCTGGGCGATGTTGCTCACTCCTTATGATATGATTTATGTGCCTCAAAAATCAGTGAAGGGCCAAGCGTTAGCTGATTTCTTAGCTGCTCATCCTATACCTGAAACTTCGAAGTTATATGAAGACATTCCAGACGAAGTAGTGGATTGTAACATGACTTTGAAGAATGATATATGGCAATTATATTTTGATGGAGCATCAAGAGTAAGACCTAAAGGCAATATTGTCTCTGGGGTAGGAATTGTCTTGGTTTCTCCTGACAAAATGGTCATATACCGTGCCTATTCTCTTAATGAGCCATGCTCTAACAATGTAGCAGAATATAATGCTCTATTGATTGGTCTCCAAGTAGCAAAACAGTTGGATATTGAATTCTTAGAGGCTTATGGGGATTCTCAATTGATCGTTAATCAAGTTAGAGGAATTTATGAAGTCAGAAATCCTGATCTCATCCCTTATCATCAAGTGGTAGTCGAGTTGGTCCTTTCATTCAAAGGATTCTTCATTGAATTTGTACCACGTTCTCAAAATGTGGAGGCTGATGCTCTTGCCAGCTTAGCTGCAGATTTGGCTGTCCCAATCCGAAGGCAAAATACAATTACTTTGTTAGATCGAGACTTGTTCTGTGTGAAGAATAATCTGTATATTGAACAAAGTTATACTACAGAGTCAAGTTCCCTACAGAAAGATTAGAGAACTCCATTCATTGATTATGCAGTTCATAGAATTTTGCCTGAAGATCCTAAAGAGGCTGCATCAATTAAGAGACGATCATTTTGATTCTATTATGATTCGTCTTTACATATGTTATATCGTCGTTCATATGACGGACTCTTACTGCGCTGTCTCTCAGAAAGTGAAGCCAAACAAATACTGCGTGAGGCTCATGATGGTGTATGTGGTGCTCATCAACCAGGTCCAAAGTTGCAAGACCGCATTCGAATAATGGGGTATTATTGGCCTTCTATGATAGCAGATGCTGTAGACTATGCCAGGAGATATAAAGCATGTCAGATTCATGCTGATTTTATTCATCAACCATCTGAATTTCTACATCCTACAATAGCCTCTTGGCTCTTCGAAGCTTGGGGTATGGATGTCATTGGTCCTATTAACCCTCCTTCTGTCAAAGGACATCGGTTCATACTAGCTATAACCGATTACTTTTCGAAGTGGGCAGAAGCAATCCCTCTTGCGGAAGTGAAAATATCTAATGTGATCAGTTTCATCAAGCACCATGTCATTTATCGTTTCGGGATTCCTCGACGAATAATTCATGACAATGGTCCACAATTTGCCAGTCAAGCATTTTATCGATTCTGTGACAAGAATCGAATTCAGAATTTAGCTTCTACGGCTTATAATCCAGCTGCTAATGGTTTAGCTGAAGCCTTCAATAAGACGATTATCAAACTTCTCAAAAAGTTTGTCTCTTCTAATAAACGTGATTGGAATGAGAAACTTGGAGAATGTTTATGGGCTTATCGAATAACAGTCCGGACTCCTACTGGTTTTACACCATTCTCATTGGTTTACGGATGCGAAGTTGTTCCTCCATTGGAAATTCAGATCCCTTCTCTACGAATAGCCATTGCTAATGAGCTAACTACGGAGAATAATGACGACTCCAAGAACTTGAAGGTTTGGATGAGAAACGTCTTCAAGCACAACAACACATTGAACTGTATCAAGCCCGTATATCTCGAACTTTTAATCGTAAAGTTAAGGAGAGGGCATTCAAAGTTGGCGAGCTTGTATTAACGGTTCGGAGATCGATGGTAATGACTCATAAAAGTAAAGGGAAATTCCAAGCAAAATGGGAAGGCCCTTATGTAATTGAGTCTGTGTTTTCCAATGGTGCCTATCGGTTGTCAAAGCCCAATGGAGATCTACTCATGCAGCCGATCAATGGCAAATTTCTTAAGAAATACTATGTATAAAAAGAGAAGACAGAACAAAAATAAAACTTCTTTTATTTATTTTTGTTCAAGATAAAAGACTAAGGACGAGGGCCACTCCCTTCGTTATTGAATACATAGTCGGCCAATGCATAGAAGGCGTCGTTTCCTGAACTCATGAAAAATTTGCAGACAGCCATCCTCGACGCTTCTTCTTCAGGAGTTTTCCCTGGCTCTACTAAAAAAGTAAGAATGTCTTCGGGTGGCTTGGGCGCAGAAGAGCTTCCACCTATTTCGATCGAGCCTGATGAGCCTGATACAGGAGAATCAACAGGGAATGTCTCAATGATACCCTCGACTTTCTGGGAGACTTCATTCTTTCGCTGGGCATCTTCGGAAGACATTTCCAAACAGTGGAGGAGAAATAAGAATGGAGGGTTACAAGCAATTCTCACCTATTTATGGAGGAGGATTACTAATGAACTATTCTCTGAAATTGAAAACGACTTTTCATTTCCAAAAAGACTCGTCCATTCATGTTACCAGGTTCATCCATTTAATTATGGAATTTGAATCATCCTTTCTCTTCCCAAGAAACACGCTGATTCATCCACCGCCTTAACATTTACGCTCACAACATCCGTTTTCCTAATCCCCAGCTACCAAAGTTTGGTTAAGCTGACTTCTTATTTCCAGGAAAAGGGGTTTTATATCTTCTATTTTTATCAATTGATTAGAAAGTGGGATTCACTATTTCTCATGTTTCCATGACCTCTGAATAAATATTAAATCTACTTTCTTTTCCTATCTATCATTTCTATTTTTTTGACCTCTGCATAGATATTAGTCTAATTTTTCTTTTGAGTTCATATGTACTATTATGTCCATATTACCTCTGATAGTATCATATACTCTAAAACAAAAAATAAAGATTTTATTTATCTATATTGTCCATATTACATCCAGATAGATACAAATCATTGATCATAGAAGAATCATCATTTTCATTCCCATATCATCAAAAAGTCTATTACATTTCTTAGACTTTCTTACAAGTTACAATGAAAATCTTTTACATTCTTGGATTTTCATTCTATACACCAACAATAACCTAATAGAGAATCTATTCCTTCTTTGATCTTCTTTGACGGGTTCGTTGTTGGTGGCAGTTCCTGACTGTCTAAGCCCCAGTGGAAATCGGAACAGTAGGAATCAAACTCTGGTCTTATCTCTCAGACGAGAGGAGAACCCCAGAGTATGGAAGCCCGAAGGCGCGTTGCTGCCGATACAATTGGTGGATTAGTGGCGGCACCTCAAAGGAGATAGGAATGTATCCAGTATTGGGATACGAATCCTAGTTCTGCCGTGAAAAGAACTCTACTACCCGATTTCTCGGGGTAGAGTTGACTCCACCATCCAACTCTCCGTGTATAAAGGCTCTTCCTACCAACAGAGGAAGACCCTTCTATCCTACGAAGAGTTCTGAGTTGTCTGATTTGTGCGTCAAAAGCGCATGAGCTCCCTGATGTTGATGTCAGAAGAACATGCTTCACAACGTCAAAGTCACCAATGCCGGTTCTGGAAAAGCTGCTCAGCCAAGCTTCTGCAGAAAACAACGAAGAAAAAGTATTTTAAACAGAAGTATCATTAGATGAGTGTTGAACAGTTCTATCTACTAACAGATGAGATTAACATCAAGATTTTATTTATAAAGGGGTCCACTCCTACATATAAGAGAGTCGCAATACATGGAATTTCATTTTCCCTCTCCCTTATTAGACTGACGAAGAGAGGCACCTAACTCACGCATGTTGTGAATCCCGGAGCGATGCATCAGATTCAAAAATGCTTCTGCATCTCCTGAGCCCTCATATGCAGTCGAGGGACCACCATCAATGCGGCTGAAGACTGCTGGTGTTAATTCGAAGCACGCTACAAAATTGCGTGCTCGCTCAAAGTCAATCCTTGAGCCCGAAGCCTCTTCATTGTTAGTCTCCTTCTTGGGCGCCATGTTACTATGGAGATGAACGACAAGAGTGAAGAATTTCTCCTCATTTATATGGTTAAATCGACTCTCCATATTCCTTTTTGGAAACTGCTTATTATAAATACAAAACTCGGGGAAACGAAAAGGCATTTGAAAGTTTCGAAAAAAGAAATTTATTGTGACAATTAAGTGTTGACCGACACTGTTGGAAATTACGCCGACTGTTGGACATCCCCGCTTTTACGCGGATGGCTGTTGCGTATCCCAAATTTTACGCTGGCAGGTCAAATCTCAACTTTTACGCTTCTGTTCAAAGTGTTTCAAATGTTGGAGATATTTGAAAACTTTGAAGGAGGTCTTGTAGGAGCGTAAAAAGTGTTTCAAAGAAAGAGTCATCCCATTCATAAGTGATCGGTTTTTACACCAAGCAGAGCGGGTAATCTCTTTTACGCCCAAGACCAGGCTAATCAATTTACGCCTAAGCAGCCTGATCGTTTTACGCTTGGGTCTACACCTGTGTTTTTACGCCAAGGACAGAGCAGCCTCTCTTACACTTGAAAAAACTATCAAATCTCTTAATGATGGCATCTACCACAGAATTTAATAGGATTTGTCTTATACAAAGACCATTGTTGTCGTTTATGGAGATCGAGCTACTTTACGCTCATTGAACGGTTTCTTTTACGTACGGAGTTTTACATGAGTTCTTACGCTCATAAAACAATGTGTACGTAAAGTCTATTTGAGCCATTTTACGCTCAAGGTTATTCAATAACCACTTTATGCAGGGAACCTATGACAGAGCTATTTTACGCTCATCTCACTGTTTTACGCTCAGAGGATGTTGGAGCTGTTTTTACGCCCTATTCTTTCTGGCAGTTTGGAACGTGGTTTGCCTACATGGCCTTCATGCCACATATTTCGAAGAACGTGTGTACATGTATCATATTCTTACTAAAATGATGGGACGTGTGTCAACATATGCAAAGGATGACTCTGATCATGGGTGGCAGTTGTTAGCGTAAAGACAGACTTTGATGCTCTTTTACGCACAGAAGCCCCAGTCTATAAATAGACTCATTTTTCTCAAACACAGGGACACAGAGAGAGAACAGGAGAGAATACAGAGATCAGGACTTCAAAATTTTGATTCTCCAGAGCATTCTTCTTCAACTTTTCTTCCAGAACAGAGTGAAGCAAAGCAGGAAAGCATTCGGCCTCGCCATCAGTGCCCAAGTGCGTCGATACCTTTCTGGTGACTTAGTTCTTCCAAGTTGTTCTACTTCAAGCAGTGATCTTCTTCATCATCATATGGTCCAAGGAACAACCATAGCAATACCTTTCCCAGAATCAAATTTGTACTTCTTGTACTTTTTCTCGTTTTATTTTCAAAATCCAACCCTTTTGTTTGGAAATTTTGTTAAGTGAAACAGTAACATCGTTATATAAATAATTTGAGGATACCTTATCAAAAGCCAAAAGACAGACATTGGTATTTCCGCAGGGTTTGTCTTCTTCCTCTGAATTACTGGCATCGCTTTCATGCCAGATACTTGTATTTGCGTACTTTTGACTAGTTGTTGCTTTTCTGCTTGATCTTGATCTTGATCTATCATATGGACTGCTTTTCTTTGAAGTTGGACAGTCCTTCTTTATATGCCCTGATTTCTTGCATCCAAAGCATATTGTTTGTTCTTCATTGCTTTTTTGGATATCTCTATTCCTTCTATTTGATTTTTCAAACTTTAGAAATTTTTTGAAGTTCTTCACTAGCAGGGCTTGTTCATCACCACTTGATGATTCTTCCTCAGAATTATTGTATGTTGACTTTCTGGCTTGAGCTTTAAAGACGATAGATTTTTTCTTTCGGGTAGCTTTTTCAAACTCTTGCAGATCAAGCTCATGGGTCATAAGCTTGCCCACAAGTATTTTCAGAGACATGGTGGTGAGATCGTTTCCTTCAATGATTGTCATTGCCTTTGGGTTCCAGTTCTTGGTTAGAGCTCGTAGCACTTTTCTGATCTTCTCGTGATTACTCTAATCCTTACCAAGAGATTGCAAATGATTAGTAATATCAAGAAAACGAGTGAACATCTATGTAATTGACTCACCGAATTTTATTTTAAAAGATTCATATTCCTGTATTAGTCTGCTGATTTTGGATTCCTTCACTTGGAAAGTACCTTCATGAGTTACCTCAAGAAGTTTCCAAATCTCATGATACGTCTTACAGGTTGAAACTCTGTTGAACTTCATTTTGTCAATTGTACAGAACAATGCATTGATGGCACGAGCATCTAGACTAGCCTTTGCTTTTTCAGCCTTTGTATATCTTTCATGAGGCTTGTCTGTAAGTATGCCATCAACTACTATAGGTGCCAGTTTCTTATAACCGTTAATAACTATAGACCAAAGATCAAAGTCAAGAGACTTTAAAAAGAATGTCATTCGTGTTTTCCAGTAAGTATAGTTTGTTCCATCAAATAGTGGGGGTCTATTTGTGGATTGCCCTTCACCGTTGAATATTGATTTCACGGCTGCCATATATACTCTCTGAGGTCTGTTATATTAGAATATAACCCGCTCTGATACCAATTGTAGGACCGTTGAGTATCTCTAGAGGGGGATGAATAGAGTGAGTGCGAGTGCAGCGGAAAATAATCACCAATTAAAAAATGAATAGAAGATAAGTATGGAAGTGAATAAAGAGACAGTAAATAAATGTAGCAAGAGATAAAAAGATCAAACTCAGTGACACAGCGATATATACTGGTATCCCTCTGAGAGAACTAATCCAGTCTCGAGTACTCTTGCTCGATGTTAATCCACTATGGCACAAGCTAGTTGAGAGCTTGCAGTCTCTTACAACACTGTGCTTAGTGAAAAGTGCACGACCGACTTCACAACACCGTGCTTCGCGACGAGCGCACGACCTGCTCCGAAAACAGAGATAGTTTCTGAACTTTGAACGACCTCTTTACAACTCTTGAGAACCAGAAGACTCTAGATCAAATAGATATTACTAGCTTTTGGCTAAGAGATGTGTAGGTGAAATATGAAAGATTTAGATCAAATGAAAACACTTATTGAAGAGAGAAGATAAGATGAATTGATTGATTGATTTGAAATAAGAAATTCTCTTATATTTATAGGTGTTTTTGAGGACCGAACTCGGACAGAATTCGGGCAGAGTTCTGATGCAAAGATTTCCTAAACGAACATTGCATACAGATTTTGAGACAACAAATATTTAAATTCAAACTGACCGAACTCGGCCAGAGTTCAGATCGAACTCGACCTGAGTTCTGTCTCAGTACAAATGTAAAATATTTGTCAAATTATGTTGCATAAAAGTGAATGGTATGTTTGGTAAGTGGACTTTGGATGGATAGGCTGTATAGGAGAGTAGACTATGATTAACCTAAGCCAGTAGTATCCATTCGATCTTACAATTTATATCCTAGACTCAATAAAGATAAAATACATAATAAATTATAAAATGACTCGGACTGATTCCAATGAGAATAAGCTTCAGAATGATGATTTGCATGTTTGCTGATGTGTTAGTACACTTTTTGATATTGATTTCACTTGACCTGAAATGATTAGCAGCAGTTCGTATATTTTGTGCATTGACTTAAGTCATTGTCGATTATCAAAATTGGGTGTGACCATGGAATGGGCCAACAAGTAGAGGTTATGCAGTGAAGGTTATAGCAGCTGTAGCAGTAGCTTAGGGAAGATGGGCCCAGATTTGTGAAAGAGGGTTATGTCATATTATTAGTTAACTGATAGTTCAGTTTAGAGTGTAGGCTTGGGTTTACACTTAGAGCAACAGTAGGAATTTGGAGATTTATGTATTAGTCTTTATGTTAAAGGTATTGATACCTTATATAGTTAACTGTCTAATAAAAATAGGGAAATGTGTATTAGTGAGAAAGTAAACTGATGTCATATATTTTGTGTGTTGTGTGTGTGTGTGTGTGTGTGTGTGATTATAATCTCTGATAGGGATGAGAGGCTTTGTGTAGCAGTAGGAAGAGTATTCATTGGGGCAGGGTTATTGGGAAGGAGCTCGAGTACATGCAGTAGGGGGAGGCTCGGGTTTAGTATATTGTTGGATACTGTCCTACTCATTATATGCAGTCCCTAATATCCTTGTTTCATTCTATTGTTCACAACTCAGTTTGTATTGGTCACTGTCATTTAAATGATCAGTCCTCTTTTTTTACTAATGTTCGGTCCATGCTATAGTTGTTCAGTCCCTTAATTAATGGTCCAGTTCCTTTACTCATATAAACATGTTCATTTCACATCATCAAGTTCAGTCCCCAGATCACCATCCTTGTCCAGTCCTATATTACTTTGGTTTCCTATATATTATTCAGTTGGGGTATATATTTATTGGTATCAGTTAGTTTATGTAGGGGAGAGAAGGAGTTAGCAGCGGGGCAGTCGCTTAGTAGAGCAATAGGAAGAGCAGTACAGGCCATTGGCCATCTGCAAGGTACAACCAGGCAGCCTTGGCCATGCACAGGCCAGTGCAAGCCCTGGTTTGGCTTTGTACAGCCTGGGCAGGCCTATGTTTGGCCTGTTGGCCAGTGCCTATGTCCAGGACAGGCTATAGTCCAGTATCTTGGGTGTAAGAAGTTGTGCAAGTGTGAGCAAGGTGTATGAGACTTAGCATTAGTGTGTTCATATGTATGTGTGCATATATGGGCTTAGCTAGAGATATCCATGTGTATACATAAGGACATGTATATAGGCTAATAAGTTAAGTAACATGAAATAGGGTTTAGATGTGAAATTGGTGAGGGAGTGAGTATCCTATACATATTGTCTATATATATGTGTGAATGCTAAATAGATAGGTATAAGGTGATGGGTAACAGATTGAGTTATAAAATAGGTAAATGGATATAGAGTGAATACATATATATAAGTAAGGTATTGGAAGGATAGTATAAGCTATGGTGGTAGATATCAAGCTATAGAACAATTAAGGTATTCATATGGGAATCACATGGGAAATAGATTAGAATGAAGGCTAGATAGCTCTGTATATAAGGAAAACCTAGGTAGTTGATACCTAGATTGAATATCTAAGTTATGCTTTGATAATAGGTATGAGCTACTCTAGTATCCTGTGATATCTAGTATGGCCTAGATACTTAGGGTATGGACCTAAAATCCTAGAATTGGAACCACGTAACTTAGAAATGGCTAGTTTAACCAAGTTGACACAACTTAGAAATGGCTAGTTTAACCTAGTTGAACTAGGTTGACCTAATATTGACCTACTTTGACTAGCATTAACTTAGTTTGACTTCTACGACCTAGAAAGGACTTAGAAGCATGTAATTAATGTATTTAAATTTATTGTTTACCCTGGAACACCAAATAACTCTGTACATATCATATATAGGTTTGTGTGACACCACTTTGCGCATTGATCCTCATTTACTGCTCAGGACCGCAGGCGAGGACATTCTCTGATAGTTTTTATTTACCTGATGATTATTCTTATTATTATTCAGATTCTAGTATAGTATTATCTAAATTCTTTGTCATGATACGGATTAGTATTTCTGGATTTATTCACTTGCGACATATGTATTATACTTGTCTGGCCCCTATTTTTGGAATCACTCACTGGAACCATTACCAGAAACACCTACTGGTACCACTTACTTTCTGGCTGGACTTGTACTTGATTTATGTGTCGAGTTATGGATTCACTAGTACTTGTCGGGATGGAGAAATACTCGAGTAGATATGTAAAGATTCCCAATCATACTGGAACCACCCCTACTGGTCTAATCTGGAAACATAGCCATCGCACGCTTGGCCGCTTGCCAAGCGTACGATGTGTCGTATTTATCCCTAGCCATTTACATGTCGAAAGCGATATTTCAGAATACACTACTTTAGTATCTTCTATGGGATTCACATTATACTGTCTGGACTTACATCACATCTGTTCTAGTTCAGTTATCTCTATTTACAGTCTTTATTGCCATGTTCTTCTGATTCACCATGTTTACTCTCTTTGTACTTTAGTTAGCTGTTATTCTATTTCATTCCCTTACTCATTCTATTCTGTTCATCAAGTACTACTTGCTATAACTATTTTATAGTTTTCATCATTTATTTGGAACTGCTAGAGGAGATGTGCTCATTCTATCCTGATTGGATATATTTTTCAGATGATTGCTTAGGGAATTTGTATCCCGCATACTACGGATCCGATGAGGAGATAGCTACCATGGGTCCGGATTCTCAGGAGTGATTACTGAGAGACTTAGTTCTAGTTTTGGCTTGTGTTAGTTTTACTGTTAGAACTCTTGGATTGTAAAGATAATGGAGATTTTGTTATTGTATTTGAGACTTGAATTCTGATATTGTGGTTGGATGTTGTTGATGTTTTCGACTTTGTAGTTTAATAGACTTCTTGATATATTATTGTGCTTTAGATTCTAATTGAGTATTCAATGTTATCTTTATACGTGTCCTCCATCCGGAGTTAAAATCTGTGACAGGTACATTATATCATTGTGTGAGATTGTTGGTTAGTGACCTAGACAGTGTCCTACCGCTGATGCTGCGGCATAGGCTGGGTGTTGTCACGCACTCGTTCCCCTATATTGGGTGTGGGGCATGACAGAGGTGTACTATATTCTAAGGATTCGTGTATCTGACTTTCTGGATTGGACTTTGTGGACTTGTCTTTCAATTTCATATAGCACTTGTGATTGAGTTAGAATCTTGATATTATGATTTATATTATGACGCTGGTTTTGGATATTGCTTGAGGATTAAAACAACGTACTACTACCGACTCTGCGTCATAGGTTGGACGTGTTTCTATGTACTCGTGTCCGAACATCCGGGTGCGGGTCGCAACAGCTCTCCCTCTCTCTCTCTCTCTCTCTCTCTCTCTCTCTCTCTCTCTCTTTTTCTCTCTCTCTAAAACCCACAAATTTGGATTTTAACTAATAAATGGGTTTTTCTATAATTGGTCGATTGTATGTTACTATTATTATTATTTTATTATTATTATATATATATATAGTCAGAATATAGAAAAAAATTATTTATTCATAAAAGATTAACTAAATTGTAATGTTTATTTAATCATTGATTTTAATTAGAGCCTATTAGCTAAGCCTATAACTTAAGCCCGTAGTTGAGCCCTCTACCCATTAGTGCAACCCAACAACATGTTCCATATCCAAACCCACTAACCCAAACCCATTTGACTAATCCTACCGTTCAACCCACTCCCCAGTCACTCGTGAACCACTTCCTCCATCGAAACACCCCTCCACATAGCCCTTTCTCTATCACGTACAAACTAACAGAAACCCATCTCTTCCGCAGAAACCTTCAGAACCATTTTCTTCTTTTCTAAACCTTCACAAAACCTCCCTATCTCCCTCCACACTCCTCATCTTCCAAATTCGACCACGCCCCGACATTCCCTGCGACACCTTGGACGTTTCGGCGCCCATCTTAGGGCATCTCCGACGCGCCGTACGACCGACAATCGGCCTCCCGTGTGCCAGCCCTGCGCTAGCCCCATGCCAGCCAGTGTACCAGCACCCGCACGGCGTTCCCCAGGTGCCGCCAGCCCCCGTGCGGCGTCCCCTGATGCCGCCAGCGCCCGCCAGTGCTGCCGTGCCGCCCCCGCGTGTCCTTCGTGCTTTTCTCGCGTGTCCGTCAGTCTACGTGTGCGTGCCGTTCCGCGTGTGCCTACCGTTTCGTCACCTTTGAGTGTCCCCGAGGCCGAGGCAACCCTTCGATTTTCCTTCGTCCGACTACAGGTAAATCCCAAAGAAATCTTTTGTTGTTTCCCATTGAGAACCTTGACATGTCCGACCAATCTGACAGAATAAACATTGTCAAATTGGGATAGCTAGTTAGGTTTCAGAACCAAAATTTTAGTATAATAACTATACTGTTTTGTGCCTTAGGAAATAGAAACCCGAAAACCTATAATATTCCTAACAGCATAGATTTAGTAGTAGGTTTAACTATAGTAACCATTAGTTTAATATTTTCCTCAGAGTAAATATTAGTTTTAATTAATTATATGTTTTCTTATTAATTATTAATACAAAAATACTTTTTGTAATAAACACATTAAAATGATTGGTTAGCAATTATTATTATTACTATTGTCGTATTAAATAAAGTTTTAAGACGGTATTTAATTACTACCCTTAAATATGTTCCTAAAATATTAAGTATTTCTAAATAAAAGACTCTCGTAGTATTATAACTATTAGAATAGTTTTTTCTATATTTTAAAGTATCTATTAAAATACTATGGATGGTTTATGTAGATAAAACACTATTTAATTTCAAAAGTATTTTTCTGGGTATTTTATATCGGTAAATCTAATTAGAATATTAGTTTATGAAAATCTTATTTATTTTTTTGCTAATAAATAAAATACAATATTTCTCACATTATTTATAATAAATAGTTTATTAGAAAAATCGTTTCAGTTACCAATTATATTACGCGGTTAAGAGTATTAAAAATAATTATAGTTTATTTTTCTATAAAAATATAAATTTTGTTAAAAATAAAATTGATCGTTAAGTTAATCGTTGGAATTATTAGTTAAAACCCAAATGGTTTCTAAACCGGATTATTAAATTAATGTAGGTTCCAGGGCCTAAGTCTGAGGCCGTACCTCCTTGTCTCCCTTACAAGCATCGAAAAACCAAGACAAGTTTCATATTATTCGAACTTGTGTTTTAGTTGATAATTAAATATATTACATCCTTAGAAATATTGTACCGATACTTGACTCACGGGATCCCCTGCTGATCCGATTGATTGCTTGATTGACTCATTGACTTGGGATTGGGGAGTAGTGTTAGCACATGTGGTCAAAGCCCCTTATTGCCTCATTGTGGATAGCTGAAGCCTACCTTACTTGGGCTGAAGCTGGGCCCTATTCACTAGAACACATATTGCCTCCATTCCTAGTCGGTCATAGGATGCTGCACGCTCAAAAGACTATTGCTAGTTGTAGGTTGTATCATATTTATTTCCAAAAATTTACTGCTCCACTGCTTCTTTATTATTATTTAGAAAAATAAATTATGTTATAAAATTGCTTCTTGTCTCTTTAGTTATTTACTAAAATATTGGAATGGATATATATGTTCTCGCTTCCCTCCTGACTGAAGACCAATTTTAGGTGATTGCGACAATGAGGAGATTGCCTTTAGTTCCTACTACGGACCCGACTTGGATTCCGAGGAGATAGTTGAACCCGGACAGGGAGCCTAGGAGATCTAGCTGCACTTAGTTGTTTAGTTTTCTTCCTTAATTTTGAAGTTGTAATAAAAGAGCAATTGTAATTAGAGATGTCAAGACGGGCCGACGGGGCGGGTCGGCCCGTAACCCACCATAACCCACCATTTGGCGGGACGGGGCGGGTCAACCCACCATTTTGACGGGCTGAAAAAATTCCAACCCAGCCCAACCCACCAGCGGGCCGTGGGCTAGGCGGGCCGGCCCGCTTAATTTTTTTAAAATTTTAAATTATTGTTTAATTTCTTAAAAGAAAAAAAATTATATATATAATATTTTCTACTCACTCTCATATGCATCAAATTACAAATAAAATACAAGAAACATTATAATAGTAGATATTTCTTTAAAACACCTTCATTCATGTAAATAAATGACCAAATTTAATATTTTATACGTTATTTCTTGCATTAAATGAGAATTTTTATCATTTATAATACATATCTCATATATGTGCTAAATAAAAAAATAAAAAAATTTATAAAAAATAGATGGCGGGCTAGCCCACCGCGGGGCGGGCTACTAGCGGGCCAGCCCACCTAAGCCCGCCTGTTTGGCGGGCTCCTAAATGCTCGGCCCAACCCACCTTTTTGGCGGGCGGGGCGGGCCGGCCCAACGGGCTTAGCCCATTTTGACAGCTCTAATTGTAATAACTTAATACTCTTCTGCTCGTGTGTTTTGTTTCCAGTTAGACATTGGTTCCAATTTCAATGTTTTAAATAAAGTTTTATTTCTGTATTTAAAATGTTGTGCTTGATTTGCTACTGATGGATATAGCTTGCTGCCGCCGTCTCACAATGGTGCAGGCTGGGCATGATATGACTGGACCAGTACATTATGATCGAGTCGTGACATGTTTTCAGTGGTGGCCCATGCAGGTCATGTTCTACAAATTTGGTCTAGTCAACTTAGTCTAGACAAACATGCAGTCCTGCAATATGACTTTAGGTTTAAGAATAACTTTAGGAAAATAGACTCTAGAAACAATTAGAACACTTAGACTATTTCCAACCTATCACAACGTAGGACCAAAATTATCTATTTATATAATCTTTTTTTTTTCTTGCTTATAGTTTCGTAGGTTATCTTAATTACGTTTGTACCTAAACCATCCAGAGAATGGCGAAAGGAAAGACAACCTGCTCTGGGCCTGCCATCGAAGAGGTTTCATCCTCTGAAAACACCCCTACTCAGGCCCAATCTGATCCTTCTTCGTTGCAGCTTACGGATCGTCCTCATGCTGCCCGGACTCCCTACACTGCCTATACTTCTACAGTGCATACGGCATCCCCGATTCCTCCAAGGACCATACTACCACTTGCTGATGTGAATCCTCCCACGGCCCCACCGGTGCCAGTGGACCCCACCGAGCTCGTAGGCCTGCTACGAGGAGTTCTTCAGGCCCAGAGGGCACAAGCTAAAGCCAATCGTGAGCATTAGAGAGAGTATGAAGAATGCCCATAATGTGGCTATGGCAGCACTAGACTCATCACAGTCAGATCAAAGGTCTACCAACATAAAATAAGGATTATTTGTTAAGTTTTATGTTTTATTAGAGAAATTTAACTCTGACTAGCAGCCTAATGTCCCGAAAAAGGTCAAAAAAATTGAAAACTTTAAGAAATTGGACCTACACCCTTTCAAAGGAATAAAGGGCCTCATCTACATTGGCGAGTGGCTGGATGATATGGAGCGACTCCTCAGTGTTATTCGACTCCCTGTCGACCTTATAGTAGAGGTTGTCGCTACAGCTTAGGGATCTGGCCAGCATTTGGTACAGAAACGAGTCAAGATTC
The DNA here is from genome assembly GCA_029216955.1 of Iris pallida. NCBI lineage: Eukaryota > Viridiplantae > Streptophyta > Magnoliopsida > Asparagales > Iridaceae > Iris > Iris pallida. The sequence goes on from JANAVB010009999.1 coordinate 8,758,409, forward strand.
CAGATTGTAGGAACCTCCTGGCGTTCCTTCAAGAAACAGTTCAAGCGGAAGTTCTTTCCAAAAGCTGCCCTAGAAGCTATAGGAAGGAAATTTCATGATCTGAAGCAAGGAGATCGCACTATCGAAGAGTCTGCCACTGAGTTCTACCGACTCGACAGATTTGTGCCCCGTCTGGTAGAAGACCAAGTGGAGCATGCCAAGAAGTTTCGCATGGATTACGAGAGGAGATCCGTACCCTGAAGGTGGCTCAAGATGTTGAGGGCAGTTCACATGCCCGACCCAAGAAGGAGCATCCAGGATCCAGCAACAACTACCAGGGCAACAATAAGAGGCCCAACAATAACAACAACAATAATAGGCCATTTTACCCTCAGCGGTAATAGCAGCCAGTAGCACCCAACAAGGTACCCCAGTACCATCAACAGAAGACGACCAATTGCGTCTATTGCAAGAGGCCCATTCACACGACGGATATTTGCAGGAAGAAGTTAGGATATTGCCTTACTTGTGGATCTGCTACCCACCAAGTGAAGGACTGTCTAACTGTATTCAACAGGACTGGAATTGGACAACAGAGAGTGTAAACCCCCAAAATTTCTACTACGATTTTAAAAATATTTTTGTCTGTATTTTGTACTTCGTATCTGCACGAAGCATACGAATTCGTATTTTTGTATTTGCGTAGCATGCGAGAATTACGTTTCGTATTTGCTCGACGAGTGCGAATATGTGTCGAGGTACATATTTTAGAAAAATATTTTTATTATAAATTTTATTTTATATAGGAAAGTACATGTTCAAATAAATGTGATAAATATTTTTCTTTTTAAAAATAGTTATTTTATTCGTCATTTAAAAATAAGTAGTAATTTAAAAATTATGGTTTATATGAAATGTATTCCAAATATTTTTGCGAAATTAGAAATTTATTTATTAATATATTTTGTTATTTATAAAAGCTATTTTATGAGTTAATATTTAAGTAATTATCTTGATTTTCGAAATTAATTAATACTTTATTTTAATATTTATGAAAAAGATATTTAAAATTTTGTCTTATTTAATATTTGAATTATTTTGATAGTTTAAATTTGGAAAAGATTTTATTTTAAATCAAAGGAAGCTTATCTAGATTGAATTGGATTTGATTGATTAAATTCTAAATCGATTTAAATAAAAAGATGGAATTATTCCTCGGGGTTTAAACCATTACAAGTCCTTATCCAACTGGGAATTCCCACCTCCTATATAAGGAGAGGTACTCATCCATAAATTTCTACCATCCACAGATGTGCATCGTATCTGTGTCCACCGTTCTTATTCTATATTATACATTTACATTATTTCCATATCGGACACATCCCCGACACAATCAAAACCTAAACCTACAACCTCCATGTCCGCAGCAAACGAGCCACCACCATCACCCCCGCTATTCCGGCAACTCCCAACCACCACTGTCATTACCACCCTAACCCAAATCCAAACCCTATAACTTCTACAGTACCAGAAACACCGCGGCCAGCATCACCACCTCCGTCACCGACTACCACCCTGTCCCCGTCACCATCGTCATCACCCCCTCAGAACCACGCCCTTAACCTCCAGCCACCGCAACACCACCACCATCATCTTTGACACCACCACCAACTCCATTCAAGATCCGCAACCGCCGTACCCCCAAAAACACCAACACAAGACCACCACCATCATCATCCCGAGTCCCTGCACCGTCGGATCCCGGCCAGAACCACCATGGCCCCCTACGGCACAGCCATCCCAGGCCGCAGCCGCCACCCAAGAACTGCCTTCACCATCGTCATCACTCCCAATAACCACAACCACAAGAAAAGAAGAGGAGAGGAGCCTAACCTGACAACCGCACCGCTCACAGTGAGTCACTCATGCGTCGCCCGCCCCGGGGCCGCCGCCCGATGTCCGCGAACACCCGCCGTTGATCCCGCCGTTACAGCCGATGGGCCCTCTTCCCTCCTCTGCGACCGTGCCGCCGGCACCGGCATCCTCACCATCCTGCCGAAGCCCCAACGCGGCGGAACAGCCGCCGTACCCTGTCCGTCGGCCACCGACGTGAGCACTGGAACGCTGGCGCGCCAAAGCCCGGCCGAGCGCCCCACTTCGACTCCCGACGCCCAGCCGCCCGTGCTCCGTTGGTCGAACCACCGGGCGAGTTTCCTCGCTCCGCCTCTCCTTCCTCTTTTCGTACCCTCCGGCGAGGACCGATCCACCGCGCCGCCTCCACCAAACCCCAGCACCGGCGCGCCCATCCGTCGCCGTTGATCCCCGCCGTGCCAGAACTCCTCCGCGCCGCCGCCTTCAAGAGATCTGCCGCCGCCGACCTCCGAGCTACGCCGAAGCCCTCTGGTGAGAAACCCTCTCCTCACTCTTCCCCTCTCTCTCGATTTCTCACTCTCTCTCTCTCTCTCTCTACACTTTTTTTCTTCCTTTTTAAAGAGAACAGCAGCTGAATTATAAGTATTAATATTATTATTTATTACTGCTACTACTACTACTACTACTACTACTACTACTACTACTACTACTACTATATTATTATTATTATTATTATTATTATTATTTTCATTATTACTATTATTATTATTATTATTATTATTATTATTATTATTATTATTATTATTAATATTATTATTATTATTATTACTATTATTATTATATTATTAGTATTATTTTATAAACTTTTGTTATGGATATGATTTATATTGTTAGAATTATTATTGTATTATTCTGATTATTTAAATGAATTTGATAACGCATATTTTCGAAAATTATGTTGACACCACTCAATAGCCCTAAAATTATTTTTCCTATATTTTATTAAACAAGTTAGACTAACGAAAAGTTACTTTTCTACAATATATATATATATTATATATTTTAAATGTTTGAGTTTAGCCTAAAAACGAATTTCGATTTTTTTCAAGTATTCATCTAAATGTATATTTGACTGATAACAATGTAAAATTTCAAATTGGATATAAATATAAATTATTTTCAAGAATTTACATAAAAATATTTTAGAAAATTTGTATACGTAATCTCCATAATTTCTCCTTGAATATCACCATTATCATGACTAATCTCCCCTCCTATGTTCTCATAAAATTTAGAACCGTACGTAATGACCATGGCTATTTGACAAGACTGGACTTGTCGGATTATCGCACCACACCAGGCGACCCACCAGACAAGATACCTTGCCATTATACTGTTTATATTCAGTCTACATTTTATTACATATCACTGTTCATTATTTCCAGTTATTATAGTTCTTGATTTACTACGTGCTCAGTGATTATTAGTTTACTTTGTTACTATCCTTTGGTTGCACATGAACCTAGAGTTAAGGGACTACCGTCTGTAGTGTATCGCATATACCTTGACACAGTTGTACCACGAGGATGTGTAAGATGAGTAGCATGTTGAGGTTCTTGTGTGTGGGCTGATCCCCCATGCGCATACGTTAGGGCTAACTGCTAATAGAGGCGTGTTAGAAGACTTAGCAGTTAGTAGAGGTACATGGTCGTGGATGCGACTTGACAGGTACATTGGATGGAAAGAACAATACCTGACGTATGGGCTTCTTTGCACTTTCCTGCTTACCTGTGCTCTCCGCCGGAGACGCAGGCTCCAAGTGCCCTCTGAAGTTTTCCAGAGCGTTATGGACGTAGCCCCTTGCACATGATGCCCTCTGAAGATCTTCGAACGTGACGGACGTAGGCCCCTGGTGCCCTATATGGGGACTATGTCGATCCTATTTACAGCCAGGGCTCATGCGTTGAAGGTTTGTTCTTAATGCATAAACACATTAGATTGGTCAGGTAACCCTCGTCAATGTCATATCACCCCGTCCCATTAGTAGCTTGGGACAATATTTCATCACGGTATAGTGTACTACCCCTTGTCCTTGTTTGGTTGTAGGGGTAGTCCACTATTTCGATGATGGGGTATTGGATTATGTTACGAGTGGGACTATTTACTTTACTTGTGATTTATGACATAGTATATATATTCAGTTACGTGGCATGTTCTTTATGTATCTTGTTACGTCCCTCTGAGGATCTGGTTATCCCGCAAGGTGGGTGCTCTTGTCTTTCGCAGTGTTCTAGCCGTGGCCATGATTATCTCTATTTCTTCGAGGATGATTGCACTTTGATCGTCTTTACATCACTCGCCAATCTCTTTCTTTTGTTATGTATTATTTTTCATAGTTGGTAGTGGATTTGTCTCCGCCCAACTACATGTACTAAATGACAATTTTATAGTTGAATATATGATATCTTTTATTCATTTATTTTGTGTGGATGTGATTAGTCATGGTTCTACTGAATTTTATAGCTTACGTATATTTATTATACGGCTGGCATGTCTACGTTCCTAGTCCTACGTATTTTGGGACTGGGGTGTTACAGAGAGGTCCATGACCTACCCAGCAGTAGCGCTACAACTAGTAGAGAGCTGAGCAAGCTTTTTCCTTGGCCATTGAGGAGCCAGAGCCAGAAACTGAAGAAGATGTCATCGCAGGTGCTATTTTATTGTATTCGCACCCGACTTTAGCTTTATTTGATTCTGGGGCTTCACATAGATTCATATCATCAAACTTTATTGTTGTATATCACATAGATGTAGGATGTAGTAAGATAATTTGTAAAGTAATGACAGGAGGTGGACCTATCCCAATCACGGAGACTTGCTCTTGCCCTATCACTATCTCAGGTCATACCTTCCTAGCACCCCTTCTAGTAATGCCTCACCCTAACTATGATGTAGTCTTAAGAATGGATTGGCTGAGCAAGTAGCATGCCCTGATAAACTGTCACCGGGATTGTGTCATCTTTAGTCCAACTGGAGGACCCAAGTTTGAGGTCGTCCAAGCACCGAAAAGCATGGGGTGTGTCTCCTACACCTCTATCACAGAAGATACGGGACCCCCTCATCCCCTTATAGCAGAATTTCTAGATGTCTTCCTGACAATCTAGAATTTCTAGCAGAATTTCTAGATGTCTTCCCTGACAATCTTCCTGGATTACCCCCGATCGAGACATGGAGTTCACTATCGACCTAGTACCTGGCTCTTCCCCCATCTCACAATGATGCTACAGAGTCAACCCAAGGAGGCCATGGAGATAAAGGACCAGATTGACGAACTCAATGCCCAGGGATTCATCAGGAGTGGAGCTTCACCCTGGAGGGCACCTATCTTATTTGTGCCCAAAAAGGACGGGACCGTACGGATGTGCATAGACTACCGGGTATTGAATAATATCACTATCAAGAATAAGTATCCTCTGTCCAGGATTGATGATCTCTTAGACCAGTTGAGTGGAGAGAAGGTTTTTTCAAAAATTGATCTCAGGTCCAGATATCACCAAGTCAAAGTACGAAAAGAAGATATTCCAAAGACGACATTCAACACCAAATATAGGCAATATGAGTTCTTGGTCATGTCCTTTAATCTTACAAATATCCCAGTAGTGTTCATGAACCTCATGAACAAGGTCTTCCATGAGTACCTGGACTAGTTTATCGTAGTCTTTATCGACGATATTTTGATTGCTCGAAGACCAAAGAAGAACATGAGAAGTACTTGCAGGTAGTCTTGGAGACATTAAGGAAGGAGAAATTATATGGTAAGCTGTCTAAGTGTGAGTTCTTCTTAGACAAAATAGATTTTTTCGACCATGTTGTCACAGGAGAAGGCATATCAGTGGATCCCAAGAAGATAGCAGTCGTGGAGTCATGGACGATACCCAGTTCAGTTGTAGAGATCAGAAGCTTCTTAGGCTTAGCTGGGTATTATAGGAAGTTCATGAAGGACTTTACAAGGATTGCTGAGCCTATGACAAAGCTAACCAAGAAGAATAAAGAATTCGTCTCGACCGTGGCGTGTCAGGCATCATTTGAGGAATTAAAGAGAAGGTTGACATCAGCACCAGTATTGTCGCTACGCTGAGGATCAGGTGGATTCTCCATCTATAGTGACGCTTTCGACAAGGGATTGGGATATGTGTTACAGCAGCATGGAAAGGTAATTGCTTATGCTTCTCGGCAGTTACAGAACCATGAGAAGAACTACCCGACGCATGACCTGGAGCTAGCAGCGGTCATCTTCGCCTTGAAGCTCTGGAAGCACTACCTATACGACGAAAAGGTAGAGATATACATAGACCATAAAAGTTTAATATACGTCTTTACACAGAAGGAGCTCAACATGCGCCAGAGGCGGTGGCTATAGCTCATGAAGGACTTTGATGTCAGTTTGCAGTACCATCCGGCTAAGGCTAACGTCGTGGCTGATGCACTTAGTAGGTACCTGATGGCTATTTTTCTAACAAAGGATCGACATCTTCTAGAAGACATGGAGAAGCTTGGACTAGAGATTGTGTTACCAGAAGCAGTGATATTGAAGCTTGGAAAAGAAGCTACTGTACCAGAAATGGACTCATCCATGATGTAAATACAAGTGCAGTCCAGCCTAATAAACAAAGTCAAGCAGACTCAATTCCAGGATGAGACACTGTACAATCTGAGAGACCGAGTGTTAGTTGGAACACTTGAGGGCTTTTCCATAGCTAGAGAGGAAGCATTGAGACATGGCACAAGGCTTTGCATACCGACTGGTAAACTGAGGAACGAGCTGTTGCAGGAAGCACACCAGTCGCAGGATTCCATTCATCCAGGAGCAAACAAAATGTACAAATACATGAGAGTACATGTATGGTGGTTTGGAATAAAAAAAGATATGGCAGAATTCGTCTCTAAATGCTTGATCTATCAGCAGGTGAAGATAGACCGTCAGAGGACAGCAGGATTGCTACAGCCGTTTTTCATTCAAGAGTGGAAATAAGAGCATATCACCATAAACTTCGTAATAGGATTGCCTAGCTCCCAAGGAGGAAATGATACAATTTAGGTAATTCTAGACAGACTGGCTAAGTCTGCCCACTTTATTCCTTTCAAGGTTGGTTTATCCACCGAGAGGTTAGTAGCTCTTTACATACAAAATATCTACAGGCTTCACGGAGTTCCAGTCAGCATTATATTCGACAGAGATAGCCAGTTCACCTCACATTACTGGAAGAGTCTGTAGGAAAGCTTGGGTACTCAGCTAAATTTCAGTACCGCATACCATCCACAAATCGACAGACAGTCTGAAAGGGCAATTCAGACGCTTTAGGACATGCTGAGATCATGTGTTTTATAGTTTGGAGGATCTTAGGAAGATCATTTACACCTGGTCAAGTTCTCTTATAATAATAGCTACCAGGCCAGCATCCGCATGACCCTATTTGAGGCGTTGTATGGACGTCGTTGCTTCACTCCACTAGCATAGAATGATGTGGGGGATCGAGTTATGTTGGGACCAGAGACGGTTACGAATGCTGTGAAGAAAATAAAGATGATCAGAGAGACATTGAGGATTACACAGGACCGCCAAAAGCATTAGGTAGACAGTAAGTGTCGAACATTGGAATTTGAGGCAGGAGACAAAGTCTTTGTCAAGATTTTCCTACTAGAGGCACTATCAGATTCGACAGAGCTGGAAAGCTTAGTCTCAGGTATATCGGTCCATTTGAAGTGTTAAGCAGAGTTGGAGAAGTAGCATACAGAGTGGCCCTTCCACCCAACCTCAAAGACGTGCATAACGTCTTCCACGTATCGCAGCTGAGGTGCTACGTATCGGACTCGAGCCATATTTTGGATCACTTAGAGCTCAAAATTGGGCCAAGTCTCACAGTGCCAGAGCAGCCAGTGGAGGTATTAGACCGTATGGAAAAAAGGCTGAGGAATACTGTGATTTCGCTAGTTAAAGTAGCATGGCATCACCACTCTCCAAGCGAGTCTACCTGGGAGCGAGAGGCTTAGATGAGGGAGAAGTATCATCATCTATTCCAGGTATGTTCTAACCCTCTTTTTATTACTAGTAGAAGTTCCGACGATGAAAATTTCTAAGAACGGAAGGATGTAAAACCCATAAATTTGGATTTTAATTAATAAATGGGTTTTACTATAATTGGTTGATTGTATGTTACTATTATTATTATTATTATATTATTATTATTATATATAGTCAGAATATAGAAAAAATATTTTTCTTATTTTTTCATAAAAGATTAATTAAATTATAAAGTTTATTTAATCATTGACTTTAATTAAAGCCTATTAGCTAAGCCCACAACTTAAGCCCGTAGTTGAGCCATCTACCCATTAATGCAACCCAACAACCTATTTCCTATCCAAACCCACTAACCGAAACCCATTTGACTAATCCTACCGTTCAATCCACTCCCCAGTCACTCGTGATCCACTTCCTCCATCGAAATACCCCCCACGTAACATTTTTCCTATTACGTACAAACTAACATAAACCCATCTTGTAGCACCCAGTTTCTAAAAATGAGAGTAATTTTGAACTTTTGTATTTTTATTTATTTAATAATGTTATTTAAAATCATGATATGATTTATGGTGATTTTTAATCAATTTAAAACTATTTAAAACCACGACTTGTAATTTTGATGATTGACTAGTGTAACCCTAGAGTTTGGCTAAGCCTAGAGACTAACCATGACCAAGGGAGCCTAGTCATGTGATTTGGATGACTAATTACAACTTTTTAGCCTAAGGGTATTTTGGTTATTTTGATAATTTTTGTGAAATTGTGATTTATATTAATAAAATATGTGCTAGCTAATTATTTGAGACTTGACCTAGAAGTTTAGCCTATCTAGATTAGCCTTGAGCTTAGAGTCTTGATTTGGATAACCTAGATTAACAAATATCTAGATATTTCTAGGAGAGATATTTTCTCTTAGGATATTTGTGAAAAATGAAGCCCTATGACTAGTTGAACCAATAGGAAGGCCTAGAATTGGGTGTACAACTCCTAACCACTCATCTAGACCTAAAACCTAATCCTAATTCATCTTATAGCCGCCATCAAGTGCCCCCCTCCTTCCTATAAAACATCCTTAGCAATACCTTTGCCTCTTTTTATAATTTCTTAGAACCCTAATAGTTCCTCCCCAAATTTCCTCCCCTAATATCCAAATCAAGCCCAAATTGGTCCTAATCAATTACATCATCACCCTCTACCATAGTGGAAGCTAGTAGGGGCTTGCTAGCTAAGATTGGGAGTGCTTTGGGCAATTGAAGTTCAAGGAGAAACCCTCATCATCACCATTTTCATTGAGATTCACTCGTAATAGGTAAATCCCATAAAACCATATAAAATCATGTTTTATTTTCATTGATGCATGTATATAGGTATACCCTAGCTGTAGAGTTAGTTTGGTGCTAGGTAGTGTCCATTTCGTGTCCGTATCGGACATGTATCGGTATTTTTAAAAGGGCGTTCGATAAAATGTTTGTGAGAAATAAATTATATTAATTTCAGAATCTATTTAAACAGAAAATTAGGTTATTATATATATATATCAATAATCAATTTTACTGAGCACACACTTGTGTCATTTTCGTGTCGAAAATTGACACGGACACGCAACACGAGACAATGTCTCGATGTACTGCTGCCACACGTGTCGTGCTCAGTGCACAGGCCATATGGACCCACCAAAATTAGTGTAGAGGTCGGGGCAGTGACTGACAAGTCACTCCCCAAGTATCCCGACTCCTCATGTCGTGTCGGACACGAAAACACACCTGCACTGAATATACATTGTCACGCACACACGCGAGCAGTGGCTCTGATACGGCCCTCGTGTCCTTTATAGACACGACGTGGACTCATGTCAGGGACACGACTGTGTAGCCCTACTCTGGATGAACACTGGGACACGAGCACAGAGCCTCGTGTGTCGTGTGTCGTGTGCACGAGGCTACGACACGCGTGTACGTGGAATACTTAGTCAGTTTCCTGATACATTGTTTCTTTTCATTTTGGACACTTCGCGTCCACTGTTTGGACACGAGAATACTCCCATATGACACTTACACTTGGGACATGTGTATGTTTGTCACTGTTTTGGGTTTTTGAATTATTTTGATATTCAAATTGGGTTTTATGAGAGTATTCTGATACCTGTCATGTTTTTCCAGTTTTGAATTAATGTATAGAGTTGATATTTCTTAGAGATTCCTGCATTTCGAATGACCCACCTAATCCTCTATTCTGTCTTAGAGCCCAGTCAAGTTCATATAGGATTAGGTCTCTACTAGATGCAACAGATACTAAATCAGTCCAGGTACTGAGTTTTGAGATCAGGCACTTAATTTCTAGATATCCATTTTCCCTAATGTTCAGATATCCTTGTGCATATGTATGTATATATTTGCCTGAGTATATATATATATATATATATATATATATATATATATATATATATATATATATATATATTTATATATATATGTATGTCTATATGTATATGTAAAGATATTTATGTGTGTGTGTATGTATAGGTGAGAGGAGTTGGGGTTTGCAAAGATAATGCAAACCTGAGATATAACCTGAGAATATAAACCAGTGAAATGAAAATGGGTTTTATTGATTGTAATTGAGTTGGGTTGATGTTAAGTTCAAAGGTTTACTGATGTTTCAAAATGAGAATGGGTTTCACCTATCAACTGTGGCTGGTTTATATATGTCTGTGCACTAAAAAAGAACTGAACTAAAATATTGGATTCAATGTTCCAATTCGAAAACAGGGAAACATGGGTTGGTATGAGAAAACTTGAGATTGATATGGGTTAGGTTTGTAATGTTTTGATGAATATGTTATGTATATATTTAATTGTTTTCTCGAATTTAAGTTCACTATCAATGATTAAACTGAGAAGACCTGAGAATGAATAAAGGAAATCTGAGATTGGGTGAAGGTGGTTGACTGAGTTTGATTTATAATGTTAATTAAGTTACCTAATCTATTGAGTTCATTCACAAGCATCCTATATAAATTTTATGTAAACCTGAAACTGAGAACACCTTACACTCCCACACTCTTTACACTTGTATACGTATGCTATACCCACATTGACACCTTTATCTGCCATACACACAACCTCACCCCCTCTCTATCCCTCAATACATATGTATATGAATGCCTATACATATGGAGGCCTATAGATATATGCCTATATACATTATGTATATATATATATTTATATATAAATATAAAACTTGTTTGTGGTAACTTGTGAAACCTTGTGAATGTGTGGGGATGATAGCCTAGGTTTGGTTAGGTTTAGTATATGGGCTATATGATATGGGATTGGGCTAGACTTGAACTTGTAGTCTAGGTTGACTAGAGTTGACCAATTGACCTAGTTTGACTTTGTTAGGCCTAGTTTGACCTAGTTGACTTTGTGTGACCTAATTGGACATGGCATGACCTTGTTGACTAAGTTTGACTTAGATTGACCTAGTGTGACTTAGTTTGGCTTGGTGTGAGTTAGTATGACCCAGTTGGACTCCTAGTTTGACCAATCTGGACTTGTTGACCTAATTTGACCAAGCCAGTTGACCAGGGTTGACTCAGAGTTGACCTTGGTCGAGATTGACTTAGAAATCATATAGATTGCATCATATACTTCAATTACCTTATTTTTGAATACATCATAACCTGTTTTACCTAAATATGACTTTGTGACACCAGTTCGAACATCTATTCATATCAGTCATACAGGGTGACAGGCGAGTACATTCTCTGATTATTTCATACTTGTTAGAATTTATATTCTTGCTCTAGATTACTTTACATGATGCTGTCACGTTATTATCACGGATTGGTACTATATGGATCTTGTCATGCGATGTTATCTCCCTCGGGGTGCATCAGATACAGTTGTCATGTGCTTTTCACGAACATCTTGTATTTCATGTATACCGCTTTCATGTATACTCTTGTGCAATCTTGTACTCTCATGATCACGTGAACAAACATGATAAAAAAACTCTTGTACAAGGTAACGTAGCTTGACTGGATCCTTGTGTATTGATTGGGGAGGGTGAGTAGGAAATGGTTATGTGATCAAAATCCCATCTTGTACAATCTTGTAAAATCTTGTGAAATCCTGTGAAATCTTGTATATGTCCTAACCTGTTTATATAACCATCTCATGCTCTAAATCATAGGTTACTTACAGTTCTTACTTATCATGTATATAGATATTTCCAGTTATCAAATCTCTCTCATTTTAATATATATTTCTTTACAGTCCATGTATCTTACTCTTTTGCATGCTTTATATTTTCCAACATGATATGAATTGCATGAAATATATTATGCTCGCTCCTGTCCTGACTAGACATGTTCAAAATATTACAGATGATGATGGGGACTGCCCTCCTTCTATGGGGCACCTGAGGGTGGCATTCAGGAGCCCGAGAAGCATCTAGCTCAGTAGAGGGTTTCTAGTCTAGTCTAGTATTTATAGTTTTCAGTTTGTATCAGATTATTCCGATTGTTAGTTGAGACTTAGTTATATTCAGGACTTGTATTTATTTGTGTTGAAAATCTATTTGTGTGGTGTGATACCTCTATTTATATTCAGTTTCTTCCTTTTATCTGATTCCATATTGTGCTCTATTTTTCCGAGACTTGTGATTGAGATATAGAGTTAAGATGTTATATTATATCTCCGTGCGGAGATGACAGGTTTATATATCTTGTTGTTAGATGTTATAGATGTCACGACCCGCACCCACTGTGAGGGTACGAGAACGTAACAACGCCCAGCCTACGCCGCAGTGTCGACGGTAGAACGCTGTCCTAGGTCAATCATCTAACAATAAAAGGTACATGTACAGTATATACACTCCGAATGGAGGTGACATAACAGAACAGTCTCAATCACATCTAAGGCAGATACAGAATAGTAGAGGTAGATAGAGAGATCAAAAGCACAATGTAATACAACTAAGAGGGAGAAAGTCTAAGTGTCTAAGATAACAACTCAAGAACATCCAGCTCAATACATATCTCTAAATATAACAACATCTCAGAAGAACAACTGAAAATCAAATAACACAATACTGAAAGAAAAACTAAAGCCTAGCTATCTAGTCTAGACTCTGGGAGTAGCATCCTGTGCTACAGCTGGGTCCTCCAGAGGAACCAGGTCGCAGGTGTCGTCTAATCCTGCTCCATAATAGGTGGTACATAGGGCCTCCTCCTCATCCTCTGTAATATTTTCAACAGGTCCAGTCAGGACAGGAGCGAGTACAGTACATCTCAACATATCATAGCAGGTTAGAAAATATGATCATGCAGTAAAGTAAGATACATGAACTGAAGAAATACAGTATGTAAACAGAGAGAGAAACTGTAATAGAAATATCTACTATATATAGAGAGCTAATAGTGACTAGTGAGTCAGAGTAAAATATAAACATGTGAATGGCATAGGAGATTCATGACTACAGCTAAGAGAGTGATTCATGACTACAGCTACTGGGATAATATTCACATGTCTATTTCCACTCCCCCATCCCCAATCGATACACAAAGATCTGTTCAAGTTATGTTAAGATTCGTGAAACTTCATATGGCTCATAAAATGAGTGATACGTGAAGGTGATTCATGATGGCTCTGTGAACATGAGAGTACATGTGTCACAAGCGATTCGTGAATTAGAGGAAGCATAGAGATACGTGATGATTCGTGAAACGCACAAAACATGCAGCATCCGATGCTCCCAAGGGGGATAACATCTCATTAAAAGATCCATATAGTACCAATCCGTGTGACCAACGTGACAGTATCAAGTAAAGTAATTTAAAGCAGGAAAATAATTCTAAGCAGGATATGAAATGATCAGAGAATATACTCGCCTGGTATCCTGAATGTCCGAAGAGAATATACTGTCTGAGGAGTGGTGTCTGTCTCCTATAGAACAGTACAAGTCACAACAAGTCTAAAATAAGGAAATAGACTGCTACAATGCATCTACATGAAGTTTGGGGTCAATCTAGGCTAAAGTCAACCTTTGGTCAACTCTAGTCAACCCTGACAGTCAAACTAGGTCAATTCTAGTCTAATTAAGTCAAACTAGGTCTAAACAAGTTAATCTAGGCTCATCAAGTCTAAACTAGTCTATCTAGTCCAATCTAGACTCAACCAAGTCTAGCCTTGCTAGCACTCACATTTCAAGAACAACAAGTCAAAAACAGTTTAATTAGCTAGTGCACAAGGACCATGGGCCATATACACATGGCTAATGAGATCCCTGCCTCATAAATCACTACACATTACACATGGGCTAGTATAACTATCACTCACATAATATATATATATATAAATACACATACATGTATATACATGTAAATACACATGTAAAATAGATTAGGAAATATCTATCTATACATATATATACATATATATTCACTCACATACCATTATTCATATACCCACATAAGTATATATATAATATACATACACATTTAGATAGAGGGGGAAAGCTAGGCATATGTGTGTGTTAGAGAATTTCAGAAATGTGTGTGTTATGATTCAGTTTTGGTGAGTGAAGAGGACTGTGTGTGTGACCAGCTCATGTGTGTGTGTAGGCTATACCTGTATGTGTGTGTATGTGATTTGTGTGTGTGAGTACCTGTGTGTGACAGGGAGTGGGTTGTCCCTGTGTGACATGGAGTAATTAGAATAGTGTCACATACATGTGTGTGTGAGTGTGGCAATACAAGAGAGTTTGTGAGTGAATGCACAGGTGTATAGGTCAATAGGGTGTCTCAGGAATTCAAATTCAGTGTGCAGGAAGGCCTAACTCAGGTTTTTAGTATTAAACAGTGTTCAAAAGTCTCAGTTTTCATCAACTCAGTTATATACAAACATTTCAAGGATCATTAACTCAGTTTAATATGAGAAATTAATATGAAAATGAACCAACCATTCAAGGCAATCTCAGAAATTAGTGAAAGTGTGAGTGACAGTGCTCATGTGTATGTGTGTTTTGTGTGAAGAGTGTATCTAGACATGTGGGCTTTAAACAGGTTTGTGTGTGTGTGATTATGATGTAGGGTGTGTGGAAAAAAAATGTGAACATGTGAGAGAGTCACTCCCATATCAGTTCAAATATAAACTGAATATCCCTTTGTGTAACAGCCATTAGATTGAGGCCAAACACCAAGTCCAATACTCATTTCAAACTCTAAAACCAATTCATTCAATCTCAGGAATAGGCTTGGTTGATCTCAGGTTTTGGATTCAGTTTTCACCAAAAAATAGTCCACACATTATCAGTTCACAGGTTCAATTCAAATCCCAGTTTCAGGTTACATTACTAGGTAAAATCTCAGGTTAAAACATTAAGCAAATAGCTCTACAACTCATGTTAACACTCAAAACCATTAAACAGTTAGAAACAGTTCACCTCTAGTAAACTCAGATTTTTAAAGTTAAAAGACAGTTCAAAAGTCCCATGGTAACACACAAAATTATTTAAAACAGTCCCTATACCACAATTCCAGATTTTGAATCAAAACTTCTTCAAAACAATCCAATTTTCCTCATACCATTAGATATCATGTAGGTACACATATTAGAGATTAAAACCCATGAATCTAACAGTGGCTAGGGGGTTAAAATGATGTCAGAAATCGGATTTTACAAAAACTGGAAAATTCAGAAATGGACTGATACTGAAAATTTCAGAAAAAGGGAAAAATGCAAATAAACAATGAAAATTTAATTAAAACACAAATTTTAGGGTTGGTAAAGTGAGAATACATTGCAATTGTGCTACGTGATGTGTTTGTGTCCACAAAAGTGGACACAAACGTGTCCAGTACAATATAATACACAAACCATGCACAGCCAGTCCACACGTCGTGCACGTGTTCGTGTCGATCGTGTGCACGACACACATTGACTCGACTCACGAGATTGTGTCCACATGTTCACCTAGACTAGGGCTAGGTGTCTAGAACCCTGATTCGTGTCCAGGCCGTATCGTGTCGCATGTGTGAGTACGTGTCAGTGGGACGAATTTCCGTGCGTGTACACAGCGAGGAATCGGTGCGGGCCAAATATCTCTCAAACCATTCAATAAAATCTTACAAAAATTTATAGGATTAGTGTCAGTCATGTCCTCAAAGTGCACGCGAAATTTGGTGTCCTCTCGTGCTGTGTCCAGGGAGAACTCAGACACAGGTAGCAGGACACGTGCACGTAGCTGTACGGGTGTGTACGTGTCCAATTTGTGACACGAAAACGACACGAAATCCATATCAGTCTTCACAAACATTAACATACACATATAGGCCTAGGTATCTATGTAATTAGTTTTTCAAAAATCGAAAATAAAATCCTTTGTGGCATATCAACAAACACTATAAAAACGACACTGATACGTGTCCAAAATGGACACGAAAGGACACAAAATTCTGGGGATTCCTATTCCTACGGTTAGGCTAGGTATAGGGCTCCCTAATGATGCAAAAATAACAGGGTTCTATCGTGAGGAATTGAAATTACCTATGTGTATCAAAAGCTCCAAAAAGCTCCACAAAGAGGTGCTCCTCTTGATGGCCAAATTCCTCCAATGAGCTCCAAAGCCAAGAACACTTGGTACCAACAGAAAGTAGAGGAAATTTAGGACTCAATGCAATTTGTTTGGGTTAAAAAGGAATAAAAATGAATTTACTAGGATTTATGGAAGATGGGAAATACCTCTTTCTAAAACTTGCACAAATCCCAATGGAGGCTAGCCCTAAATTCTAGGAGGGGATTAAATAGGGGGAAATGATCAATAGTAGCTGCCATGGGCTGATTAGGTTTAGGTTTGGCTACATGGTGTGGGCCTATGGGCTTTAAGTCTCAAGTCATTAATCATGACTTATGAAGTCATGAGCCATTTAGCCTAATCAACTCCAAAACTCTCCAAACAAGTCCTAATGACTTAAATCTCACTAAATTAGGTCTAACCAAGTTTACTTAACCTAACCAAGTGGTCTTAACCTAGGTTAGTCACTAGGTTAGTCTCCTAGTCTCAACTAGTCATGACTAACACAACACATAGCAATATTTAATTAATATTAAAATCACACAAATTCCCATAATTCATAATAAATTCAAATAAATCCTAAAATGCCTAAAATACCCTCTAGGCTATAATGTACTAGTCAAACATCCTAATCACATGGCTAGGCTCTAAGGTTACACTAGTCAAACACCAAATCATATGCCATAACTTAAAATAGTTTTAAATGATAAAAAAATCACCAAAAATCATATTATCATTTAAATATCATAATTAAATAAATTAAAATACAAAATTTCAAAATTATCCTCATTTTAGAAACTGGGTGTTACAAGTCTACCCACCTTAGAAAAATTTTGTCCTCGAAATTAAAACGGTAGTAGTCTTCTAGGTCAAACACCCCACAATCAAAGTCTCAAACATACCGTCAGATAATCATATGCGTCTGTCCAAAATTATGATACTCAGAATCTTTGTCATGCTAGTGAGCAAGGCTACGATAATCACAGAGTCTTCGACTAAGGCACATACCTCTAGAATTATGGTATTTAAAATTTTCGCATTGCCGCATGCTTGGCAGCGAAAACCTTAAATTCCCACACCCGAGAAATATGTCCTAAATCTGACTATATGTCCTCACTATGCCATCTAACACGACTGTCGAAGATTCTAGATTCCATAACTGGGTGACCTAGCCCATATGATTCATCTCAGAAAGAAAAAAAAACAAATCAAAAAGAAATGCCGGATCAAAACTTATCAACAGATAAGGAAGCAGATAAGAACAGATGGGATTGAATTTCAAGATAGATATAATGAGGCAAGGTGGGAATGGAATCGAAAAGAACAGAACCTGCAAGCACCTCTCCCACTGCCTGAGCATCCTCGACTGTCATGGCGTAAGCTCGCCCCTGCTGGCCTCTTCTAGCCTGATGCTGATAGTGCATAAATCTCTGCTGCTGCGTCGGTAATGGTCCCCGCTGCTGACCTACCGGAGCCTTGGCTCCTCCTTCTGGTGCTGTGCCTATGTACTGGGAACACTCCCTCAGCTGGTGGTCCGCTGCTCCACATAGTAGGCACCTGCCCAGCCTCCTCCTGCACTCACCCCATCCATGTCCCGGCTTTTTGTAGTAGGGGCAACTGACTGCCTGCTGTATGGGTGCCTGATGCTGTCTGGGCTGCTGCTGTCCCTGCTGATGACCGTGACCCTGGAACTGCTGCTAAAACTGATGCTGAACGTGCGGCCTCTTGGCCGGTCCTCCGCTACTGCTGCCTCCCTGGGAGTCTCGCCCCCTCTTGAGCCTAAGCTCAAGATCATCCTCTGCAGCTAAAGCGTCCACCAGGATCTCCTCAAATGTAGTATTGCGGGCATTCTTGGTGTAGGACTTGACCTCCTTTACCAAGCCCTTCCGGAACCTCCGGGCCTTCGTCGTCTCTGACAAGTCATCCATAAATCTGCTCAGGCGGCAGAACTCTCCTGCGTACTCCTCCACAGACTAGTTCCTTTGGACTAGGGCCTCGAACTGGGTCTCGAGGGCTCCCAGCGCTGCGTCAGGAAAGAACTTCTCCTTGAACAGCTTCTTGAATGCTGCCCAAGTCTGTCATGCTGTACCGACCCTCGGGTCGGTCTGGTACCATGTACGAGCCAGATCCTGTATCATGCTGGTCGCTGCCTCTATCTGGAGCCTCGTCGGGATCTCAGCCAACCTGAAAATCTCCTTCATATGCTCGATCCACTCATCGGCATACAAGATCCCCTCTGTCCCTCGGAAGTCTCTCGGGTGCATCTTCTAGAAATCTTGGATGCCCTTCTCCCGTGGCTGGTACGGCTGCGGGGCTGCCGCTGGCTGAGCTATGACTCTCTCTACCGCAGTCATTGCCAGCTCAATGCCTCGTGTGAGCTCTACTGTCTGGCCCTGCTGCTGGGTCTGCTGACCCTCCATGTACTGCCGGAAGAAGGCTAACAGCTGAATGGCATCAATCGTCCCTGCAGGTGGCTGCTACGGCTGAAGAAGTACATCCGGAATCATCGGACTCGGCTCATGCCTCACTGCTGGTGGGGCTCCTCCAAAAGCTGCTGAAATGCCTACCCCAGCTGGCATGACTGGAGCTGCGGTACCAGGGGCTGACTGCTGAGCATGAGAGGTGGCAGACCTCTCATCGACGTCCCCCCTGGCCCTGGCGATGCGATCGCGTCTCAACCATCCTGGAGACACAGATCAAAAGGAACAATTGCTGAGAATGAGTCGAAATACCAAATGAGGACAGTTTAAATTCAAGGAAGACAATAAGCGGCAAAATGTAGATATACGGAATCTGAATAAGAGTTTTTCCTATTTGTGATTGAGTACCTTCAAAAATATCCTAATCCTACTGCAGGCTGTAGTGGTACTCTAGTTCGAATACCACTACATAAACTCGGCCTGCATGGGCCACCACTAAAAATGTGTCACGACCCGCACCCACTGTGAGGGTACGAGAACGTAACAACGCCCAGCCTATGCCGCAGTGTCGGCGGTAGAACGCTGTCCTAGGTCAATCATCTAACAATAAAAGGTACCTGTACAGTATATACACTCCGAATGGAGGTGACATAACAGAACAGTCTCAATTACATCTAAGGCAGATACAGAATAGTAGAGGTAGATAGAGAGATCAAAAGCACAATATAATACAACTAAGAGGGAGAAAGTCTAAGTGTCTAAGATAACAACTCAAGAACATCCAGCTCAATACATATCTCTAAATATAACAACATCTCAGAAGAACAACTGAAAATCAAATAACACAATACTGAAAGAAAAACTAAAGCCTAGCTATCTAGTCTAGACTCTGGGAGTAGCATCCTGTGCTGCAGCTGGGTCCTCCAGAGGAACCAGGTCGCAGGTGTCGTCTAATCCTGCTCCGTAATAGGTGGTACATAGGGCCTCCTCCTCATCCTCTGTAATATTTTTAACAGGTCCAGTCAGGACAGGAGCGAGTACAGTACATCTCAACATATCATAGCAGGTTAGAAAATATGATCATGCAGTAAAGTAAGATACATGAACTGAAGAAATACAGTATGTAAACAGAGAGAGAAACTGTAATAGAAATATCTACTATACATAGAGAGCTAATAGTGACTAGTGAGTCAGAGTAAAATATAAACATGTGAATGGCATAGGAGATTCATGACTACAGCTAAGAGAGTGATTCATGACTACAGCTACTGGGATAATATTCACATGTCTATTTCCACTCCCCCATCCCCAATCGATACACAAAGATCTGTTCAAGTTATGTTAAGATTCGTAAAACTTCACATGGCTAATAAAATGAGTGATACGTGAAGGTGATTCATGATGGCTCTGTGAACATGAGAGTACATATGTCACAAGCGATTCGTGAATCAGAGGAAGCATAGAGATACGTGATGATTCGTGAAACGCACAAAACATGCAGCATCCGATGCTCCCGAGGGGGATAACATCTCATAAAAAGATCCATATAGCACCAATCCGTGTGACCAACGTGACAGTATCAAGTAAAGTAATTTAAAGCAGAAAAATAATTCTAAGCAGGATATGAAATGATCAGAGAATGTACTCGCCTGGTATCCTGAATGTCCGAAGAGAATATACTGTCTGAGGAGTGGTGTCTGTCTCCTATAGAACAGTACAAGTCACAACAAGTCTAAAATAAGGAAATAGATTGCTACAATGCATCTACATGAAGTTTGGGGTCAATCTAGGCTAAAGTCAACCTTTGGTCAACTCTAGTCAACCCTGACAGTCAAACTAGGTCAATTCTAGTCTAATTAAGTCAAACTAGGTCTAAACAAGTTAATCTAGGCTCATCAAGTCTAAACTAGTCTATCTAGTCCAATCTAGACTCAACCAAGTCTAGCCTTGCTAGCATTCACATTTCAAGAACAACAAGTCAAAAACAGTTTAGTTAGCTAGTGCACAAGGACCATGGGCCATATGCACATGGCTAATGAGATCCCTGCCTCATAAATCACTACACATTACACATGGGCTAGTATAACTATCACTCACATAATATATATATATATATATATATATATATATATATATATATATATATATATATATATATATAAATACACATACATGTATATACATGTAAATATACATGTAAAAAAAAAAAAAAAAAAAAAAAAAAAAAAAAAAAAAAAATATACATGTAAATACACATGTAAAATAGATTAGGAAATATCTATCTATACATATATATACATATATATTCACTCACATACCATTATTCATATACCCACATAAGTATATATATAATATACATACACATTTAGATAGAGGGGGAAAGCTAGGCATATGTGTGTGTTAGAGAATTTCAGAAATGTGTGTGCTATGATTCAGTTTTGGTGAGTGAAGAGGACTATGTGTGTGACCAGCTCATGTGTGTGTGTAGGCTATACCTGTGTGTGTATGTGATTTGTGTGTGTGAGTACCTGTGTGTGACAGGGAGTGGGCTGTCCCTGTGTGACAGGGAGTAATTAGAATAGTGTCACATACATGTGTGTGTGAGTGTGGCAATACAAGAGAGTTTGTGAGTGAATGCACAGGTGTATAGGTCAATAGGGTGTCTCAGGAATTCGAATTCAGTGTGCAGGAAGGCCTAACTCAGGTTTTTAGTATTAAACAGTGTTCAAAAGTCTCAATTTTCATCAACTCAGTTATATACAAACATTTCAAGGATCATTAACTCAGTTTAATATGAGAAATTAATATGAAAATGAACCAACCATTCAAGGCAATCTCAGAAATTAGTGAAAGTGTGAGTGACAGTGCTCATGTGTATGTGTGTTTTGTGTGAAGAGTGTATCTAGACATGTGGGCTGTAAACAGGTTTGTGTGTGTGTGATTATGATGTAGGGTGTGTGGAAAAAAAATGTGAACATGTGAGAGAGTCACTCCCATATCAGTTCAAATATAAACTGAACATCCCTTTGTGTAACAGCCATTAGATTGAGGCCAAACACCAAGTCCAATACTCATTTCAAACTCTAAAACCAATTCATTCAATCTCTGGAATAGGCTTGGTTGATCTCAGATTTTGGATTCAGTTTTTACCAAAAAATAGTCCATACATTATCAGTTCACAGGTTCAATTCAAATCCCAGTTTCAGGTTACATTACTAGGTAAAATCTCAGGTTAAAACATTAAGCAAATAGCTCTACAACTCACGTTAACACTCAAAACCATTAAACAGTTAGAAACAGTTCACCTCTAGTAAACTCAGATTTTTAAAGTTAAAAGACAGTTCAAAAGTCCCATGGTAACACACAAAATTATTTAAAACAGTCCCTATACCACAATTCCAGATTTTGAATCAAAACTTCTTCAAAACAATCCAATTTTCCTCATACCATTAGATATCATGTAGGTACACATATTAGAGATTAAAACCCATGAATTTAACAGTGGCTAGGGGGTTAAAATGATGTCAGAAATCGGATTTTACAAAAACTAGAAAATTCAGAAATGGACTGATACTGAGAATTTCAGAAAAAGGGAAAAATGCAAATAAACAATGAAAATTTAATTAAAACACAAATTTTAGGGTTGGTAAAGTGAGAATACATTGCAATTGTGCTATGTGATGTGTTTGTGTCCACAAAAGTGGATGCAAACGTGTCCAGTACAATATAATACACAAACCATGCACAGCCAGTCCACACGTCGTGCGCGTGTTCGTGTCGATCGTGTGCACGACACACAGCGACTCGACTCACGAGATTGTGTCCACATGTTCACCTAGACTAGGGCTAGGTGTCTAGGACCCTGATTCGTGTCCAGGCCATGTCGTGTCGTGTCACGCCCCAGAACCAGAATACTGGAGAGCGGGGGCAGACATAGCCAGCTACGTATAATGGAATGGGATCTACACCGCTATACGGTCACGGCTGTCTAGATATGTGAGGGTTTCACTACAATCCATCAGTCTCTTAAGGTCATAAAATAGCCTATTGTCTCAATCTCAACCAACTAATAATAATCACAAGATATCAGATCTCCAAATATACAATTGTAAGGCATCCCAAACATTACATATCCAGATGATCATGAAGCTAGTCGTTACAAAATCTGAGGACTAGCAAGAGTTCAGTCATACATGATCAACCCCCGGGGCTAGTCAATCATGTTACAGCCCGTAGGCAGACAGTAAGTAAGTACAATCGAGCTAACACTTGTTCGTCGGCTAAACGCCTCAAAAGAATAATTTATAATATTACAGTGGGAGAACAAAAGAAACCCACTCGATGCCCTGGTTACGCCTGGTGACCACCATCGGGCTGGAAGACAGGTAGATCCTTTGGTGCTGCTCCGGTATCTGGCCATACAAAACCAGCTGGGTCAGACCCCAGGAAGAGCAAGTGCCACAAAGGAGGCCGCAAAATAAGAACCAAAGCCAGCAAATTAGCACAATAATATAATTACATAATAAGAGACAGTAATTTATGAAAAAGCATGATAGGTAATTGTAAAAGATAATCTTGCATAGAATCACTAAAAGACAGGACATATGGAAAAGCATGACAGGATGATATACGATGAGATATAACCATGGGACTATTCAGATAGCTAGGTTACAACCCGTAAACCAAACAAGGACCGGGGTTGTAACCCTTCGTCTGAACGGAACTTGGTTTCTCTCACCATTTATCGGCAAGATAAATATAAGAAATCAGGTCAAGTAACAATCTGGAGTGACAATCATTATAGTGACAATCTGGAGTGACAATCCTTATAGTGACAATCTGGAGTGACAACATTATAGTGACAATCTGGAGTGACAATCCTTCAATCATTCTGGTACAATCTTACAATCAATCATTTGCGGCCGGGATAACGGGATCGCCTGTAACTGGGGAACATCTCTTCATGACTAGTGAATTATACTAATTATTAACCTAGTCCAATTCCGTAGGTACTCCTGACCGTAGTACTCAGGAGTCCCCTCCTAGACATGATGCAAGACATGACTGGATTATTTGTACAAACACAATCGCCCACGGTGTCAGGATTAATTATACAGGTCATGTCATGTCAGGTAGCCGTCGCAACAGCTATTCAAGATATATCAGGTCAGGTTATCATATCAAGTGTACTAGTCAGGAGTGCGCCACGACGGACCACTATCAGGTCATGCTCAATTATCAATTCCAAACATATCTAGTAAATTCATGATTATCATGTTCAGGACCAAAGGCGTAAGGATATAAAATGGCATAAAATATCTAATAAAATATTAATATACAGGACTAGAGAAAAGCCAAGCTTAAAAAAATAAGACCAAACTCCAAGAGCCTGTAGGTTAAGCAAGGGGTCAGGGGAGCATCGTACGAAAAAGTCACGCACGCTGAGAGAGCAGCGTAGGTGAAAGTCACGCACGCTACAGGGAGCAGCTGCGTGAAAAGTCACGCACGCTCAAGAGGAGCAGCTGCGTGAAAATCACGCACGCTCAAGAAAGCAGTTGCATGAAAAGTCATGCACGCTACAGGGAGCAGCTGCGTGAAAAGTCACGTACGCTCAAGAGGAGCAGCTGCGTGAAAATCACGCACGCTCAAGGAAACAGCTGCATGAAAAGTTACGCACGTTACAGGGAGCAGCTACGTGAAAAGTCACGCACTCTCAAAAGGAGCAGCGTACGAAAAAGTCACGCACACTGAGAGAGCAGTGCAGGTGAAAGTCACGCACGCTACAGGGAGCAGCTGCGTGAAAAGTCACGCACGCTCAAGAGGAGCAGCTGTGTGAAAATCACGCACGCTCAAGGAAGCAGCTACATAAAAAGTCACGCACGCTACAGGGAGCAGCTGCGTGAAGAGTCACACACGCTCAAGAGGAGCAGCTACGTGAAAATCACGCACGCTCAAGGAAGCAGCTGCATGAAAAGTCACGCACGCTACAGGGAGCAGCTGCATGAAAAGTCACGCACGCTCAAGAGGAGCAGCTGCGTGAAAAGTCACGTACGCTCAAGAGGAGCAGCTGCGTGAAAAGTCACGCACGCTACAGGGAGCAGCGTACGTGCAAAAGCACGCAAGCAGAGAGCTGCGTACGCGTAAAAACACGCACGCAGGGTCTGGGTCTTCTTCTCCATGGCTGAGAAGAAGCTCGAACGGCTCCAAAACTTCAAAACCTCATAACTTGGCTATCCGAACTCCAAATCCAGATTTCCAAAGTTCTAACCAGGGTGGAATTGAATGCTCTTCCACAAGGAAACATCAAAAACCCATAAAATCCAACTTAAGTAGCTCAAACCATGCAAAATCCGAAAATAGATATAACTTAGATCTACAACAATGGAGGCTCCAAATCACAAAAACCTAAGTTCTAATGTTGATCACCATGTCCTAATCTATCAAATGGACAAGGAAAAGAGGGTTCTCATGTAGTGGCAAGATGCACTTGCCTAGGGTTGGGAGAGTTGTGTAGAGGAAGGAGAAGAAGAAGAAGAAGGAAATTAATGGTGGTGGTAATGAAGAGAGAGAGTGGTAGGTGGGATATAAAGAGGGGGAGTTGTGGTGGAAATGAGGGAAGAGCATAGGCTATGGTGCTCCATGCATAAACCGAACCAAAACAAACCACCCCAATTAAATCCGAGCCATGCCAAAAACCCAAGAATACGAGAATTACCAAAATTCCACAAGTCGAGAAAAATAAAAATACATGCCAAAATCCAGATACGAGTATAAATACGAAATACAAGAAATACGAAAAATAAGGGTGACAACTCTACCCACCTTAAAAGAATTCCGTCCTCGAAATTTAATCAAGGAGCTAGAGATTGTCACGACAAGCTATACTAAGCACAGGCAAGCTACACTAAGCAATTCAATCATACAATCATACAATGCAAGCAAGGAAGGGAAAACGTAAGGCATAAGGAAGACATTACACCTCACGAGTCAAACAAGTAGGTATAACGTGATCGGATATCATCCTCACACTTCCATGTTTGACTCTCCCAAGGAGCGATGAACGCAAGCAACATGAACTAAACTGATAGTCTTGCGCTTGAGGTCTCTCCCCTTGGTCAAACAGGGACACGGGCCTATCCTCATACGAAAAGGTTGGTACCAATAACCAGTTTCGAATGACCCAGGATATGGCTCGGGTCCGGGATGTATCGTTGTAATTAGGATACATAAAATACGTCATGCACCCCATATAATGACGGTAGAAAAGCAAGATGAGAGGACACATATACCTCTCGGTCGATTCTGAACCTGAGCCTGGGCTAGGGCAAACTGCCGCAGGTTCTGTTGCTGGAAAGTCTGGGCCTGAGTCGGCAATAGCCTCGGAGGCTGGTACTGCTGCTGAAACGCTTGGGCCTGAGGCGGCAATGGCCTCGGCAATGGGTACTATTGCTGCTATTGGACTGGTACTGGAGCTGGTGCTGGTCCCCTAACCGAAGGACTAGATACTGTTGATGCTGAATCGACTCTGAATGGGCAGGACCCTACCCTATGGTCCGGTGCCCCACACAACAAGCATAATCCCAGCGCCTTGCGACACTCCGCTACCACGTGTCCAGGCTTCCCACAATAAGAACAGCCTACTGCGAAAGACTGTACTTGCTTCTATTTCTGCTGAGGGTACGTCGGGGTCGAGTACTGGACCGACGTAACTGAGGTTGCTTGCCTCGGAGTTCCAATAGTCAAAGCCCTAGCTTCCGGGGCTGGTGCTGAAGACTGATTCATCTGACTATGGGACCGCTTTTGACCTCCAGTCCGGTCCACTATTCTCTGGGAGGTATACTCGTGCCTCCTTGCTGCTCGCAACACCGCATCATAGGTCTGATGCTCGAACTGTTCTACTGCTAATATAATCTCTAGGTGAAGTCCCTGTTGGAACCTCTGTGCTCTGTCAAACTCGGTTGCCACCAAGGTGGGAGTAAACCGACTGAGTCTGGAAAACTCGGCCGCATATCCGTCGACCATCCTATCCATCTGCTTAAGATTACTGAACCTGGTCTGCAAGTCATACCGAGCCACTGCATCATAATACATGGTCTGGAACTTTTCGCTGAACACTGCCCAGGGGACAAATGTTGTCAATCCCACTGCTTATACGGCCCACCAACTGCGGGCTAGATCCAATAACTGTAGGTGCACCACAGCCACCTTCTCTTCTTCTGGAGTCTTCGCGGCTTCGAGAATCACCTCTATATCTTGTAGCCAAGCATCGGCAGCAATGGCATCCTCGCTGCCATCGAAGAATGGAGGGTTCAGGCGCTTAAAACTGTTGACCGCGCTGTTCCCTCGGGGTCCACTTCTATTCAGAGCATCTTCCACTACCTGGTACAAGGCATCGTCTCTACGATCCTGGGAAGCTAACAATGATCTGATAAGACCCGCCAAAGTACCATCATCAGGATCTGCAGGCTGGACTGGCTGAACTGGCGGCTCTCCTCCAGTAGGTACGACTCGGGAGGCTGCTCCTGAGTGTTGGGCCTGATCTTCTTGTTGCTGCTGGTCCACGGGAGGTGATCCTCCTTGCTGATCGGCAGGGTCAGGTGCAGGGCCGCTGAGGAAGACGACACAGGGAAACAATAAGGAAGGACCAGGACAGATCAACGATACAAGCATGTAATCAGGACAAGAATTTTCAGGAATCAAGAGGATACGAGCAGAGATCAAGGGCGAGTATAGATTGAGACATCTATCTGGTAAACCCCCCCACATATCTTGATTTACAAGACCTGTATGGGCCACCACTTAAACCATGTCACGCCCCAGAACCAGAATACTGGAGAGCGGGGGCAGACA
Source organism: Iris pallida (assembly GCA_029216955.1). Taxonomy (NCBI): domain Eukaryota; kingdom Viridiplantae; phylum Streptophyta; class Magnoliopsida; order Asparagales; family Iridaceae; genus Iris; species Iris pallida. The sequence continues at coordinate 8,786,192 of JANAVB010009999.1, forward strand.
TAGCCAGCTACGTATAACGGAATGGGATCCACACCGCTATACGGTCACGGCTGTCTAGATATGTGTGGGTTTCACTACAATCCATCGGTCTCTTAAGGTCATAAAATAGCCTATTGTCTCAATCTCAACCAACTAATAATAATCACAAGATATCAGATCTCCAAATATACAATTGTAAGGCGTCCCAAACATTACATATCCAGATGATCATGAAGCTAGTCGTTACAAAATGTGAGGACTAGCAAGAGTTCAGTCATACATGATCAACCCCCGGGGCTAGTCAATCATGTTACAGCCCGTAGGCAGACAGTAAGTAAGTATAATCGAGCTAACACTTGCTCGTCGGCTAAACGCCTCAAAAGAATAATTTACAATATTACAGTGGGAGAATAAAAGAAACCCACTCGATGCCCTGGTTACGCCTGGTGACCACCATCGGGCTGGAAGACAGGTAGATCCTTTGGTGCTGCTCCGGTATCTGGCCATACAAAACCAGCTGGGTCAGACCCCAGGAAGAGCAAGTGCCACAAAGAAGGCCGCAAAATAAGAACCAAAGCCAGCAAATTAGCACAATAATATAATTACATAATAAGAGACAGTAATTTAAGAAAAAGCATGATAGGTAATTGTAAAAGACAATCTTGCATAGAATCACTAAAAGACAGGACATATGGAAAAGCATGACAGGATGATATACGATGAGATAACCATGGGACTATTCAGATAGCTAGGTTACAACCCGTAAACCAAACAAGGACCGGGGTTGTAACCCTTCGTCTGAACGGAACTTGGTTTCTCTCACCATTTATCGGCAAGATAAATATAAGAAATCAGGTCAAGTAACAATCTGGAGTGACAATCATTATAGTGACAATCTGGAGTGACAATCCTTATAGTGACAATCTGGAGTGACAATCATTATAGTGATAATCTGGAGTGACAATCCTTCAATCATTCTGGTACAATCTTACAATCAATCAATTCTAGACAACCCTATACTGGACTAGACTCCATCCAAGCAATCACGGCCAATCATTGCCTACGGCTTTCTACATTAACTAACTAGGGTTATCACAATCCTAGTTACTAGCAAGATGTAATAAGATGCTCCAAGTAGTCATAGGCCCTGCAGCTATCCAGGTTATCCAGGCAATCATTATAGTGACAATCTAGAGAGTACAATGCATTATAGTGACAATAGAGTTCAATCATTTAAGTGACAATGGTGGGTGCCCCATATAACAGTGGGCTGGAAATGTGCCCTACTCGTCGGCAGGCTACAAGTCCAAACATTTGCGGCCGGGATAACGGGATCGCCTATAACTGGGGAACATCTCTTCATGACTAGTGAATTATAATAATTATTAACCTAGTCCAATTCCGTAGGTACTCCTGACCGTGGTACTCAGGAGTCCCCTCCTAGACATGATGCAAGACATGACTGGATTATTTGTACAAGCACAATCGCCCACGATGTCAGGATTAATTATACAGGTCATGTCATGTCAGGTAGCCGTCGCAACAGCTATTCAAGATATATCAGGTCAGGTTATCATATCAAGTGTACTAGTCAGGAGTGCGCCACGACGGACCACTATCAGGTCATGCTCAATTATCAATTCCAAACATATCCAGTAAATTCATGATTATCAAGTTCAGGACAAAAGACGTAAGGATATAAAATAGGCTTAAAATATCTAATAAAATATTAATATACAGGACTATAGAAAAGCCAAGCTTAAAGAAATAAGACCAAACTCCAAGAGCCTGTGGGTTAAGCAAGGGGTCTGGGGAGCAGCGTACGAAAAAGTCACGCACGCTGAGAGAGCAGCGCAGGTGAAAGTCACGCACGCTACAGGGAGCAGCTGCGTAAAAAGTCACGCACGCTCAAGAGGAGCAGCTGCATAAAAATATCGCACGCTCAAGGAAGCAGCTGCATGAAAAGTCACGCACGCTACAGGGAGCAGCTGTGTGAAAAGTCACGCACGCTCAAGAGGAGCAGCTGCGTGAAAATCATGCACGCTCAAGGAAGCAGCTGCATGAAAAGTCACGCACGCTACAGGGAGCAGCTGCGTGAAAAGTCACGCACGCTCAAGAGGAGCAGCTGCGTGAAAAGTCACGCACGCTACAGGGAGCAGCTGCGTGAAAAGTCACGCACGCTCAAGAGGAGCAGCTGCATGAAAAGTCGCGCACGCTACAGGGAGCAGCGTACGTGCAAAAGCACGCAAGCAGAGAGCTGCGTACGCGTAAAAACACGCACGCAGGGTCTGGGTCTTCTTCTCCATGGCTGAGAAGAAGCTCCAACGGCTCCAAAACTTCAAAACCTCATAACTTGGCTATCCGAACTCCAAATCCAGATTTCCAAAGTTCTAACCAGGGTAGAATTGAATGCTCTTCCACAAAGAAACATCAAAAATCCATAAAATCCAACTTAAGTAGCTCAAACCATGCAAAATCCAAAAATAGATATAACTTAGATCTACAACAATGGAGGCTCCAAATCACAAAAACCCAAGTTCTAATGTTGATCACCATGTCCTAATCTATCAAATGGACAAGGAAAAGAGGGTTCTCATGTAGTGGCAAGATGCACTTGCCTAGGGTTGGGAGAGTTTTGTAGAGGAAAGAGAAGAAGAAGAAGAAGAAGGAAATTAATGGTGGTGGTAATGAAGAGAGAGAGTGGTAGGTGGGGATATAAAGAGGGGGAGTTGTGGTGGAAATGAGGGAGGAGCATAGGCTATGGTGCTCCATGCATAAACCAAACCAAAACAAACCACCCCAATTAAAACCGAGCCATGCTAAAAACCCAAGAATACGAGAATTACCAAAATTCCACAAGTCGAGAAAAATAAAAATACATGCCAAAATCCAGATACGAGTATAAATACAAAATACGGGAAATACGGAAAATGAGGGTAACAACTCTACCCACCTTAAAAGAATTCCGTCCTCGAAATTTAATCAAGGAGCTAGAGATTGTCACGGCAAGCTATACTAAGCACAGGCAAGCTACACTAAGCAATTCAATCATACAATCATACAATGCAAGCAAGAAAGGGAAAACGTAAGGCATAAGGAAGACATTACACCTCACGAGTCAAACAAGTAGGTATAACGTGATCGGATATCATCCTCACACTCCCATGTTTGACTCTCCCAAGGAGCGATGAACGCAAGCAACATGAACTAAACTGATAGTCTTGCGCTTGAGGTCTCTCCCCTTGGTCAAACAGGAACACGGGCCTATCCTCGTACGAAAAGGTTGGTACCAATAACCAGTTTCGAATGACCCAGGATATGGCTCGGGTCCGGGATGTACCGTTGTAATTAGGATACACGAAATACGTTAAGCACCCCACATAATGACGGTAGAAAAGCAAGATGAGAGGACACATATACCTCTCGGTCGATTCTGAACCTGAGCCTGGGCTAGGGCAAACTGCCGCGGGTTCTGTTGCTGGAAAGTCTGGGCCTGAGTCGACAATGGCCTCGAAGGCTGGTACTGCTGTTGAAACACTTGGGCCTGAGGCGGCAATGGCCTCGGCAATGGGTACTGTTGCTGCTGTTGGACTGGTACTGGAGCTGGTGCTGGTCCCCTAACCGAGGGACTAGATACTGTTGATGCTGAATCGACTCTGAATGGGCAGGACCCCACCCTATGGTCCGGTGCCCCATACAACAAGCATAATCCCAGCGCCTTGCGACACTCCGCTACCACATGTCCAGGCTTCCCACAATAAGAACAGCCTACTGCGGAAGACTGCGCTTGCTTCTGTTTCTGCTGAGGGTACGTCGGGGTCGAGTACTGGACCGACGTAACTGAGGTTGCTTGCCTCGGAGTTCCAATAGTCAAAGCCCTAGCTGCCGGGGCTGGTGCTGAAGACTGATTCATCTGACTATGGGACCGCTTCCGACCTCCAATCCGGTCCACTATTCTCTGGGAGGTATACTCGTGCCTCCTTGCTGCTCGTAACACCGCATCATAGGTCTGATGCTCGAACTGTTCTACTGCTAATATAATCTCTAGGTGAAGTCCCTGCTGGAACCTCTGTGCTCTGTCAAACTCGGTTGCCACCAAGGTGGGAGCAAACCGACTGAGTCTGGAAAACTCGGCCGCATATCCGTCGACCGTCCTCTCCATCTGCTTAAGATTACTGAACCTGGTCTGCAAGTCATACCGAGCCACTGCATCATAATACTTGGTCTGGAACTTTTCACTGAACACTGTCCAGGGGACAGGTGTTGTCAATCCCACTGCTTGTGCGGCCCACCAACTGTGGGCTAGATCCAATAACTTTAGACGCACCACAGCCACCTTCTCTTCTTCTGGAGTCTTCGCGGCTTCGAGAATCACCTCTATATCTTGTAGCCAAGCATCGGCAGCAATGGCATCCTCGCTGCCATCGAAGAATGGAGGGTTCAGGCGCTTAAAACTGTTGACCGCGCTGTTCTCTCGGGGTCCACTTCTATTCAGAGCATCTTCCACTGCCTGGTGCAAGGCATCGCCTCTACGATCCTGGGAAGCTAACAATGATCTGATGAGACCCGCCAAAGTGCCATCATCAGGATCTGCAGGCTGGACTGGCTGAACTGGCGGCTCTCCTCCAGTAGGTACGACTCGGGAGGCTGCTCCTGAGTGTTGGGCCTGATCTTCTGGTTGCTGCTGGTCCACGTGAGGTGATCCTCCTTGCTGATCGGCAGGGTCAGGTGCAGTGCCGCTGAGAAAGACGACACAGGGAAACAATAAGGAAGGACCAGGATAGATCAACGATACAAGCATGTAATCAGGACAAGAATTTTCAGGAATCAAGAGGATACGAGCAGAGGTCAAGGGCGAGTACAGATTGAGACATCTATCTGGTAAACCCCCCCACATATCTTGATTTACAAGACCTGCATGGGCCACCACTTAAACCATGTCACGCCCCAGAACCAGAATACTGGAGAGCGGGGGCAGACATAGCCAGCTACGTATAACGGAATGGGATCCACACCGCTATACGGTCACGGCTGTCTAGATATGTGAGGGTTTCACTACAATCCATCAGTCTCTTAAGGTCATAAAATAGCCTAATGTCTCAATCTCAACCAACTAATAATAATCACAAGATGTCAGATCTCCAAATATACAATTGTAAGGCATCCCAAATATTACATATCCAGATGATCATGAAGCTAGTCGTTACAAAATGTGAGGACTAGCAAAAGTTCAGTCATACATGATCAACCTCCGGGGCTAGTCAATCATGTTACAGCCCGTAGGCAGACAGTAAGTAAGTACAATCGAGCTAACACTTGCTCGTCGGCTAAACGCCTCAAAAAAATAATTTACAATATTACAGTGGGAGAACAAAAGAAACCCACTCGATGCCCTGGTTACGTCTGGTGACCACCATCGGGCTGGAAGACAAGTAGATCCTTTGGTGCTGCTCCGGTATCTGGCCATACAAAACCAGCTGGGTCAGACCCCAGGAAGAGCAAGTGCCACAAAGAAGGCCGCAAAATAAGAACCAAAGCCAGCAAATTAGCACAATAATATAATTACATAATAAGAGACAGTAATTTAAGAAAAAGCATGATAGGTAATTATAAAAGACAATCTTGCATAGAATCACTAAAAGACAGGACATATGGAAAAGCATGACAGGATGATATACGATGAGATAACCATGGGACTATTCAGATAGCTAGGTTATAACCCGTAAACCAAACAAGGACCGGGGTTGTAACCCTTCGTCTGAACGGAACTTGGTTTCTCTCACCATTTATCGGCAAGATAAATATAAGAAATCAGGTCAAGTAACAATCTGGAGTGACAATCATTATAGTGACAATCTGGAGTGACAATCCTTATAGTGACAATCTGGAGTGACAATCATTATAGTGACAATCTGGAGTGACAATCCTTCAATCATTCTGGTACAATCTTACAATCAATCAATTCTAGACAACCCTATACTGGACTAGACTCCATCCAAGCAATCACGGCCAATCATTGCCTACGGCTTTCTACATTAACTAACTAGGGTTATCACAATCCTAGTTACTAGCAAGATATAATGAGATGCTCCAAGTAGTCATAGGCCCTGCAGCTATCCAGGTTATCCAGGCAATCATTATAGTGTCAATCTAGAGAGTACAATGCATTATAGTGACAATAGAGTTCAATCATTTAAGTGACAATGGTGGGTGCCCCACATAACAGTGGGCTGGAAATGTGCCCTACTCGTCGGCAGGCTACAAGTCCAAACATTTGCGACCGGGATAACGGGATCGCCTGTAACTGGGGAACATCTCTTCATGACTAGTGAATTATACTAATTATTAACCTAGTCCAATTCCATAGGTACTCCTGACCGTGGTACTCAGGAGTCCCCTCCTAGACATGATGCAAGACATGACTGGATTATTTGTACAAGCACAATCGCCTACGGTGTCAGGATTAATTATACAGGTCATGTCATGTCAGGTAGCCGTCGCAACAGCTATTCAAGATATATCAGGTCAGGTTATCATATCAAGTGTACTAGTCAGAAGTGCGCCACGACGGACCACTATCAGGTCATGCTCAATTATCAATTCCAAACATATCCAGTAAATTCATGATTATCAAGTTCAGGACAAAAGGCGTAAGGATATAAAATGGGCATAAAATATCTAATAAAATATTAATATACAGGACTATAGAAAAGCCAAGCTTAAAAAAATAAGACCAAACTCCAAGAGCCTGTGGGTTAAGCAAGGGGTCAGGGGAGCAGCGTACGAAAAAGTCACGCACGCTGAGAGAGCAGCGTAGGTGAAAGTCACGCACGCTACAGGGAGCAGCTGCATGAAAAGTCACGCACGCTCAAGAGGAGCAGCTGCGTGAAAATCACGCACGCTCAAGGAAGCACCTGCATGAAAAGTCACGCACGCTACAGGGAGCAGCTGCGTGAAAAGTCACGCACGCTCAAGAGGAGCAGCTGCGTGAAAATCACGCACGCTCAAGGAAGCAGCTGCATGAAAAGTCACGCACGTTACAGGGAGCAGCTGCGTGAAAAGTCATGCACTCTCAAGAGGAGCAGCTGCGTGAAAAGTCACGCACGCTACAGGGAGCAGCTGCGTAAAAAATCACGCACGCTCAAGAGGAGCAGCTGCGTAAAAAGTCACGCACGCTACAGGGAGCAGCGTACGTGCAAAAGCACGCAAGCAGAGAGCTGCGTACGCGTAAAAACACGCACGCAGGGTCTGGGTCTTCTTCTCCATGGCTGAGAAGAAGCTCCAACGGCTCCAAAACTTTAAAATCTCATAACTTGGCTATCCGAACTCCAAATCCAGATTTCCAAAGTTCTAACCAGGGTGGAATTGAATGCTCTTCCACAAGGAAACATCAAAAACCCATAAAATCCAACTTAAGTAGCTCAAACCATGCAAAATCCAAAAATAGATATAACTTAGATCTACAATAATGAAGGCTCCAAATCACAAAAACCCAAGTTCTAATGTTGATCACCATGTCTTAATCTATCAAATGGACAAGAAAAGAGGGTTCTCATATAGTGGCAAGATGCACTTGCCTAGGGTTGGGAGAGTTGTGTAGAGGAAGGAGAAGAAGAAGAAGAAGGAAATTAATGGTGGTGGTAATGAAGAGAGAGAGTGGTAGGTGGGGATATAAAGAGGGGGAGTTGTGGTGGAAATGAGGGAGGAGCATAGGCTATGGTGCTCCATGCATAAACCGAACCAAAACAAACCACCCCAATTAAAACCGAGCCATGCCAAAAACCCAAGAATACGAGAATTACCAAAATTCCACAAGTCAAGAAATATAAAAATATATGCCAAAATCCAGATACGAGTATAAATACGAAATACGGGAAATACGAAAAATGAGGGTGACATGTCGCGTGTGTGAGTGCGTGTCATTGGACAAATTTCCGCGCGTGTACACAGCGAGGAATCGGTGCGGGCCAAATATCTCTCAAATCATTCAATAAAATCTTACGAAAATTTATAGGATTAGTGTCAGTCATGTCCTCAAAGTGCACGCAAAATTTGGTGTCCTCTCGTGCTGTGTCCAGGGAGAACTCAGACACAGGTAGCAGGACACGTGCACGGGGCTGTGCGGGTGTGTGCGTGTCCAATTTGTGACACAAAAATGACACGAAATCCATATCAGTCTTCACAAACATTAACATACACATATAGGCCTAGGTATCTATGTAATTAGTTTTTCAAAAATCGAAAATAAAATCCTTTGTGGCATATCAACAAACACTATAAAAATGACACTGATACGTGTCCAAAATAGACACAAAAGTACACAAAATTCTGGGGATTCCTATTCCTACGGTTAGGCTAGGTATAGGGCTCCCTAATGATGCAAAAATAATAGGGTTCTATGGTAAGGAATTGAAATTACCTATGTGTATCAAAAGCTCCAAAAAGCTCCACAAAGAGGTGCTCCTCTTGATGGCCAAATTCCTCCAATGAGCTCCAAAGCCAAGAACACTTGGTACCAACAGAAAGTAGAGGAAATTTAGGACTCAATGTAATTTGTTTGGGTTAAAAAGGAATAAAAATAAATTTACTAGGATTTATGGAAGATGGGAAATACCTCTTTCTAAAACTTGCACAAATCCCAATGGAGGCTAGCCCTAAATTCTAGGAGGGGATTAAATAGGGGAAATGATCAATAGTGGCTGCCATGGGCTGATTAGGTTTAGGTTTGGCTACATGGTGTGGGCCTATGGGCTTTAAGTCTCAAGTCATTAATCATGACTTATGAAGTCATGAGCCATTTAGCCTAATCAACTCCAAAACTCTCCAAACAAGTCCTAATGACTTAAATCTCACTAAATTAGGTCTAACCAAGTTTACTTAACCTAACCAAGTGGTCTTAACCTAGGTTAGTTACTAGGTTAGTCTTCTAGTCTCAACTAGTCATGACTAACACAACACATAGCAATATTTAATTAATATTAAAATCACACAAATTCCCATAATTCATAATAAATTCAAATAAAGCCTAAAATGCCCAAAATACCCTCTAGGCTATAATGTACTAATCAAACATCCTAATCACATGGCCAGGCTCTAAGGTTACACTAGTCAAACACCAAATCATAAGCCATAACTTAAAATAGTTTTAAATGATAAAAAATCACCAAAAATCATATTATCATTTAAATATCATAATTAAATAAATTAAAATACAAAATTTCAAAATTACCCTCATTTTAGAAATTGGGTGTTACAATAGATGACCTATACAGCGTTCTACCGCCGACACTGCAGCGTAGGCTGGACGTACCCATGTTCTTGTGCCCCTAATCAGGGTACGGGTCATGACACATTTTTATGGTGGCCCATGCAGTTCAGAGTCGCAACTAGTGCGATTTTGTAGTGGTGCTCGACTTAGGGTGCTGCTACGAGCCTACTTTTAGGATATAGGATTAGGCAGTATAGAGAGTTACTCAATCACTGTTAGGACAACTTGAGAAATTCCTTGGATGACCCTTGACAATTTCATTATGAATATCTCAAAATTCGATTCCAACAGCTTCTGTTTATCTTCCTTGTTTTTTGATGAATTTGATTCTTGGTAATCAAGGTTAATTTAAAATATTCTACCAAGATGAATCGTATGGGCTAGGTCGACTTAGTTATGGAATCTAGAATCTTCTGCAGTCACATTAGCAAGCATGGTGAGGACATACAGTCTTATTTTAGATATATTTTTCGGGTGTGGAAATTTAAGGTTTTTGCGGCCAAGCATGCGGCAATGCAAAAATTTTAAGTACCATGATTCTAAAGGTATGTACCTTGGTCGAGGATTCTGTGAATATCGTAGCTTTGCTTACTAGTATGACGAAGATTCTGAATATCATAATTTTGGACAGACGCATATGATTATCAGATTTTATCTCAAGAAGGTTTATAAAATATCATTCTACCTTTTTAATTCAGTCTTTTTCAAAAAAAAATTGTTGTTTGTTCTTCTTCAATTAACTTAGGAGTAGGAGTAGTTTTAGTTGTTAGTATAATCCTTTGTGTAACTTCCTTTGATATAAATTTCTTCTAAATATAATGAATTGATGATTTGTGTTAGGACTTTTTGACTTAGAAATGATAGTGTACTTCTGACCTTAGAATGGTGACTATTGCAGCCAGTTTCCAGTTTCATACAAGATGATACTGCCTAACAGCCCTGATTGATTCATTGTTTTCCTTATCTTCCCAGTCCGACACTCATGACCAGAGTCTGTCCCACTCAACTTGTTCCCTTGTACTACTTTTGCATCACAACTACCGGTTCAATTTAAGCCATTCGACCATTCCCACTTAAATTATGATTATCATATGAACATTACCATGACTTTTAATTTATGAGCACAAGATTAGTTGTTTTCTCAAAACTGATTTCACATGCATGACCTAAACATGACACCCTACACCTATGACCTTCGTGTCCCACTCGGACACACCATCTTGTGCTTCATTTGCTTCACACGACTTTTCTGACACAAGATTCCATATTGATTTACCCCACGGAGTCGCTTTTATTTTCGACTCGAATTGGGGACACCTTTTCAACCTAAACCTGTCGAGCCAAATTTTGGACATGACCCATTTTAAGCCTACTACCCATATTTAATTTGTTGATCTTATGTGCTGCTAGAAAGAGGCTTCGACCTTATTGTTGGGGGTTTGACCTAGAAGGAGTACGACCATCTTAATGTCGAGGACGAAATTCTTCTAAGGAGGGTAGACTTGTAGCACCCAATTTCTAAAAATAACGGTAATTTTGAACTTTTGTATTTTTATTTATTTAATAATGTTACTTAAAATCATGATACGATTTATGGTGATTTTTAGTCAATTTAAAACTATATAAAACCACGACTTGTGATTTTGATGATTGACTAGTGTAACTCTAGAGTTTGGCTAAGCCTAGAGACTAACCATGACCAAGGGAGCCTAGTCATGTGATTAGGATGACTAATTACAACTTTTTAGCCTAAGGGTATTCTGGTCATTTTGATAATTTTGGTGAAATTATGATTTATATTAATAAAATATGTGCTAACTAATTATTTGAGACTTGACCTAGAAATTTAGCCTAATCTAGATTAGCCTTGAGCTTAGAGTCTTGATTAGGATAACCTAGATTAACAAATATCTAGATATTTCTAGGAGAGATATTTTCTCTTAGGATATTTGTGAAAAATGAAGCCCTATGACTAGTTGAACCAATAGGAAGGTCTAGAATTGGGTGGACAACTCCTAGCCACTCATCTAGACCTAAAACCTAACCCTAATTCATCTTATGGCAGCCATCAAGTGACCCCTCCTTCCTATAAAACATCCTTAGCAAAACTTTTGCCTCTTTTTACAATTTCTTAGAACCCTAATAGTTCTTCCCCAAATTTCCTCCCCTAATATCCAAATCAAGCCCAAATTGGTCCTAATCAATTGCATCATCACCCTCTACCATAGTGGAAGGTAGTATAGGATTGCTAGCTAAGATTGGGAGTGCTTTGGGCAATTGAAGTTCGAGAAGAAACCCTCATCATCACCATTTTCATTGAGATTCACTCTCAATAGGTAAATCCCATAAAACCATATAAAATCATGTTTTATTTTCATTGATGCATGCATATAGGTATACCCTAGCTGTAGAGTTAGTTTGGTGGTAGGTAGTGTCCATTTCGTGTCCGTATCGGACACATATCGGTGTTTTTAAAAGGGTGTTCGATGAAATATTTGTGAGAAATAAATTGTATTAATTTCAGAATCTATTTAAACAGAAAATTAGGTTATTATTATTATTATTATTATATATATATATATATAGATATATATATATATATATATATATATATATATATATATATATATATATTTTTATATATATATATTTATATATATTTTTTTATATATATATTTTTATATATATTTTTATATATATATATATATATATATATCAATAATCAATTTGACTGAGCACACACTTGTGTCATTTTCGTGTCAAAAATTGACACGGATACGCAGCACGAGATAGTGTCTCGATGTCCTGCTGCCACACGTGTCGTGCTCACTGCACAGGCCATGTGGACCCACCAAAATTGGTGTGGAGGTCGGGGCAGTGACTGACAAGTCACTCCCCAAGTTTTTCGACTCCTCGTGTCGTGTTGGACACAAAAACACACATGTACTAAATTTACACTGTCACGCACACACAGGAGTAGTGGCTCTGATACGGCCCTCGTGTCCTTTGTAGACACGATGTAGACTCATGTCAGGGACACGACTGTGTAGCCCTACTCTGGGCGAACACTGGGACACGAGCACAGAGCCTCATGTGTCGTGTGTCGTGTGTCGTGTGTCGTGTGCACGAGGCCACGACACGCGTGTACGAGGAATACTTAGTCTGTTTCCTGATACATTGTTTCTTTTTATTTTGGACACTTCGTGTCCACTGTTTGGACATGAGAATACTCCCATATGACACGTACACTTGGGACACGTGTCTGTTTGTCACTGTTTTAGGTTTTTAAATTGTTTTGATATTCAAATTGGGTTTTATGAGAGTATTCTGATACCTGTCAAGTTTTTTCAGTTTTGAATTAATGTGTAGAGTTGATATTTCTCAGAGATTCTTGCATTTCGAATGACCCACCTAATCCTCTGTTCTGTCTTAGAGCCCAGTCAAGTTCACATAGGATTAGGTCACTACTAGATGCAACAGATACTAAATCAGTCCAGGTACTAAGTTTGAGATCAGGCACTTGATTTCTAGATATCCATTTTCCCTAATGTTCAAATATCCTTGTGCATATGTATGTATATATGCCTGAATATGTCTATATTATATATATATTTTTTTTTTTTATGTCTATATTCATATGTAATAATATGTCTATTATATACATATGAATATGTTATATTATATATATATATATATATATATATATATATATATATTAATATATATATATATATAATATATATATATATATATATATATATATATGTCTATATGTTATGTATAGATATTTATGTGTATGTATAGATGAGAGGAGTTGGGGTTTGCAAAGATAATGCAAACCTGAGATATAACCTCAGAATATAAACTAGTGAAATAAAAATGGGTTTTATTGATTGTAACTGAGTTGGGTTGATGTTAAGTTCAAAGGTTTACTGATATTTTAAAATAAGAATGGGTTTCACCTATCAACTGTGGCTGGTTTACATATGTCTATGCACTGAAAAATAACTGAACTGAGATATTGGATTCAATGTTCCAATTCAAAAACAGGAAAACATGGGTTGGTATAAGAAAACCTGAGATTGATATAAGTTAGGTTTGTAATTTTGATGAATAGGTATGTATATTTAATTGTTTTCTCGAATTTAAGTTCATTATCAATGATTAAACTGAAAAGATCGGAGAATGAATAAAGGAAATTTGAGATTGGGAGAAGGTGGTTGACTGCGTTTGAGTTATAATGTTAATTGAGTTACCTAATCTATTGAGTTCATTCATAAGTATCCTATATAAATTTTATGCAAACCTGAAACTGAGAACACATTCCACTCCCACACTCTTTACACTTGTATACATATGCTATACCCACATTGACACTTTTATCTACCACACACACAACCTCTCCCCCTCTCTATCCCTCAATACCTATGTATATGAATGATACATATGGAGGCTTATAGATATATGCCTATATACATTATGTATATATATGTTTTTATATTATGTATATTTTTTTTTTGTATATATTATATATATATATATAATATATATATATATATATATATATATATATATATATATATATATATATATATATATATATCTATATATATATATATATATATATATATATATATAACTTGCTTGTGGTAACTTGTGAAACCTTGTGAATGTGTGGGGATGATAGCCTAGGTTTGGTTAGGTTTAGTATATGGGTTATTGATATGGGATTGGGCTAGACTTGAACTTGTAGTCTAGGTTGACTAGAGGACTAATTGACCTAGTTTGACTTTGTTAGGCCTAGTTTGACCTAGTTGACTTTGTGTGACCTAATTGGACATGGCATGACCTTATTGACTAAGTTTGACTTAGATTGACCTAGTGTGACTTAGTTTGGCTTGGTGTGAGTTAGTATGACCTAGTTGGACTCCTAGTTTGACCAATCTGGACTTGTTGACCTAATTTGACCTAGCCAGTTGACCAGGGTTGACTCAGAGTTGACATTGGTCTAGATTGACTTAGAAATCATATAGATTGTATCATACACTTCAATTACCTTATTTTGAATACATCATAACCTGTTTTACTCTAAATAGGACTCTGTGACACCAGTTCGGATATCTATTCATATCAGTCGTACAGGGTGACAGACGAGTACATTCTCTGATCATTCCATACTTGTTAGGATTTATATTCTTGCTCTAGATTACTTTACATGATGCTGTCACATTATTATCACGGATTGGTACTATTCGGATCTTGTCATGCGATGTATCTCCCTGGGTGCATCAGATACAGTTGTTGTAAAACCCCTAAATTTCTACTATATTTTTTATTATTAAATTTAGTACTGATTTAAAATTTTGTATTGTACGTCACGTAGTCGTATTGTACGGAAGTTCGTTTTTTCGAATTTGCTCGACGAGTGCGAATATGTGCGAACGTACATATTTTAGAAAAATATTTTTATGGTTTCAAAATAATATATGTAATATTTAATTTAGCTACCAAAATTTTCTAAATTTATGATTTTATTTATAAAAAGCTTTTTGTTTAGATAAATAATATTTTTAGTGCATGCACATAATTCATAAAAATTTTTGCTAGTTTATTTTAAATAAACATATAATTTTCGAAATTTATTTATAATAATAATTTATTCAAAAATGATATTTATAAATATTTATTATTTTCGAAATTATTATTATCGGTATTTTTGGAAAAATATATTTGAAAATTTTGTGTCCATTTTAAATCTTGATTTGAATTTATGCATTTATTTAAATAATTAAATATTTGAAATTTGATTTTTCCTATTCGTTTTAAACTAAAAATTTAATTTAAATTAATTAGATTTGAATTAGATTTTTGATTTGAATTTGAGTGATTTTAAATTAATTATGAAATATCTAGTTTGGATTTTAAATAATCCTAATTCTATCCAACTGGGAATTCCCACATCCTATAAATAGGCAGGTACTCCTCCAATTTATTATGGATCCACAACAATTTTCTCCACAAATCTACGTGCATCGTGTCTGTGCCCTACCCATCCATTATATTCTTTTTTTTACATGTACAATATTTTTCTATCCGCGTCCGACAACCCCGGACGTCAACTCACTCCGTGTCTCGCAGGACACAAACCCCGACACAATACCAAATCCTAAACCTAACCCATTCCTTCTTCCTGTCCGGCACCCCGTCCCGACCCTCACCGACAGCACACAAATCCACCACCGGAGCTCCCTGTCCCGACCGAAATTGCCGCCACCACTTCCACTTCCGTCGACAACCTAACCAGCCCTGGCCAACCCCGGCCCAACCCATCACCACCATACTCATTGCCACCGGCCCCCACGGCTACCACCGCAGCCCCGGACTCGCCACCGCCATCTTCTCTATCATCACCACCACACCACCAGAATCCAACCACCGCGCCACCATACCGCATCCACAAAACCACCATCGTCCCTGCCCGGCACCACCACCGTGGCCGCCCCCAAATCAAACCGGCCACCCCGCCGTGGCCGGCAAACCCAACCCAAACCCTAAAAAAATAAAACCTAACCCTAGACCTCACCTGAGCCGCGTGTCGCTCCGCCGTCCCTCTGGCGAGCTCAGCCGAGCCCTCACCGCTCTATCCCCGCACTGTCACCACCTTCCCAGGCGCGTTGCCGCCGCGTCCCGACCCGGCCGTGCTCCGGCGCCGGCGACTCCGCCTCCCGCTTCCTCTTCCCGACCCAGCCACTTCCTCTCCCCCGCCGTTCGCCGCGACCACCGAGCCCAACCTCCGAGCTCCGGCGAGTCCGCGCCTAGCCACAGCGCGTCCGCCCCACCGGATCTCCACCACCGCGTTTCCCTTCCGTGGGCGAGACCCCGCCTAGTTCTTCCCTTCACCGCCCGAGTCTCCGATCTCCTCCCTCCGGCCGAGCCCGCCTCGAGCCACCGGACCACGCTCGCCCCCTCCGCTCCCCACTTCTTCTCTCTCCTCCCACTGCCTCTCTGTCCCCGCCCCCTTTCTCTACATCTCTCTCTCTCTTCCTTTCAGTGAGAATTTTGTTCTGTGAATATGGTTTTGATTTTTTTTTTTTTTTTATTTTAATTTTACTTTTTAATGAGAGGATACAGCAGAATTATTGGGACTTGGTTTTTTTTATTTGTTGTTATTGTTATTAGCATAGCCTCTTAGTACTATTACTATCATCATCATCTAATATTATTATTATTATTATTATTATTATTATTATTATTATTATTATTATATTATATTATATTATATTATTATTATTATTTATTATTATTATATAATTATTATATATTATATTATTTTTGTTTGATTACTTTAGCACTGTTGTTACTGTGTAGAGGAATCCTTTTGATTTTTATTACTATATTATTATTATATTATTATCCTGGTGTTAAATTTTGTGTTTCCTTAGTTGATTACTTTAATATTATTAATATTAATATTATTAATGTTATGAAATTTTTATTGTTTACTTTTTATTGTAGTATTGTTTTTCGAAAACTAGTTATATATAGGATTCACATGGTATATAATAATAATGATGATTATTATTATCATTTTTGGTGATATTATTAGTAAAATTTACACTAGTTTCAAAGTATTGTTATATATGCGGAATCTTTACAAGGTTATTTTATATGCCTTGACCTAAACGAGTTATAAATATTTACGATATTTATTTAAGATATTTTGTATATAAGTGTAGCTATTATCTATAAGCATACTTTTGGGATTTAATTTAGACGAATTTATTTCGCTATTTTCAAATATCGTCTACATTATTGTCCTTATAAAAGACTATAAAACTTTTGAATATTATAAATAGTTTTCGAAACTGTATATATATATATATATATATCATTATCAAGTTTTCTTTGATTATCCTCCTATCTATGATAATTCCTTTTATGTTATTCCCTCGCCAATTCTGTCCTGCCATATGTCCATCCTAACCAATTTGACCCATCTGGACCCAATGGAACCATCCGTGTCGCCAACAGAAGTCATCTTGTACAGTTGTTGCACCAGAGTCGCAGATCGTGCCACCTTGATCATTGCAGCACACCAGGCGTCCTACCAGGCAAGATACCTTGCCATCTTGTATCTACATTTGATTCATGATATTTTATATGTTGCTAGTGTTTTTACATTAGTAAGAGTATGTCTAAGTATGACTTGGGTGCCATCGATATGTATATCGATGTTTGTGTGTGTGCAAGTGTGTGTGTGGGACCATATGTGGTAGCAGACTTTCCCGGTGTGTTGAAGTTATGCTTCATAACTTCTTTGACATGTTGACACGTCTCATACACGACACATGAGTGAGGATCATTGAGTCGACACGAACCTACGTATTCGACTTGCTACCGATACGGGCGGTTCGTGTGCCGGTTCATTTATGGATTAGCGGAGTCTAGATAGCGACTTGCATAGAGATATGGATCGCCAAGACATGGATATGACTTGTGTGATACATGGGCGGGGAAAACTACTGGGACGTATGAGCTAGCCCAAAGCCTTCTAGATTGCCCGGTTATGGGTTCATGGTTTCCCTGTTATGGGTGTGTCGCTAGAGGATATATCCATTGCACGGCCCTGACCACGACGTCAGATACGGTCAGGAGGTATGCTAGCGATGCAAAGTATGAACTAGGGGATATATCCATTGCACGGCCCTGACCACGTCGTCAGATACGGTCAGAGACGTATACTAGTTCATGCGAAGCCTCTAGTGGATGCTATGCTTTATTCCTACCCACTTATACGTTCCAGTATAGTTTTCGACTTGTATTACACTAGATGGTTAGGTTCCATTGTGTTGGAGCATGTGGTCTCTTCTTTATCATGTATCATTTACAGTTCATCATGGTATTGTTTTTATGTATCTTGTTACGTCCCTCTGAGGACCTGGTTTTTCCCTAGGTGGTGTTCATGTTTTTGCAGGTATCCTAGCCAAGGCCGTGGTCTTCTCCATTCTTCCGAAGACGATTGCGCTTGGTTCGCCTTTCCATTTTTCGATTCATGTACATTTCTTTTATTGTGATAGTTGGTAGTGGACTTTGTCTCCGCCCAACGATTGTATCATAAATATTCGAGTTGATATTCATATTATTATTCTTTTCATTGTGGATGAGATTTAGTTTGTCTTGGATTACTACATTTTACAGCTTATGTATTCATACGAGACCTACGTACTTCGTATGAATACAGCTGGCATGTCTACGTTCCTAGTCCTACGTATTTTGGGACTGGGGCGTTACATGTTTTGTGGTAGCCCATGCAGGTCAAAATAAATTGTTTTGTTACTTTACCGTACCAAGCAAGCCTGCATATAGGATTAGAAGTCTAGGATCTCATCCACATACTTGACCACTTTCTTCAATCTACCGTTTGACTCATCGATTGCATCTTGCTTGATTCCTTCTATCATTATCCTTCTTTCGTGCTTACTAGAGGTTGACCCTATTAGTTAGCTGTCCCAAACACCATTAGTTTAAATTAAGTTGGGTAGAATACCTTATGAACTAGCAACCTATAGTAGCAAGCTTATTTAGATCCTAGAATCTAGAGGACCTAACCCGTCTAGCCAACCAAGGACTTGGACAAGAAGACTATAGGACGACCGTATGACTTAGAATCATTCTACCTTCCTTAAATCTTAATCTCTCGTACATATGTATTTACCGTTTTTACTAATGATGCTAATGTAGCCTAGTTTTGCAAGCTTATTCTTTATCGAGTTTGTTCATGACATATGCTATTGAGCGCTCACTAGCTTATCATCTAATCAGAACCGGTGCATAATGGTCTGATCAACCAAGTGCACTTTGGTTCGCTTTTGTTACTCTTCGTGGATGGGGACATAGCTAAACTTGTCCTTTAGAATCCCATCCACGACTGCTTTGACGATTCTTTTGAAATCTATACGACCGCCTTTGAACCATGTATTCGTAATTAAACTCCTTAAATCGCTTTCGCCTTTACCGATTTTGGAAGGACGAAGGCACTTGTACTTGAAATTCCTCTAGTTGTCCTATCAATTAAGACCATTACCACTCGACATTGTTATGTCTTCATCATAAACTCCTCGACCTTTCCCTCGACCCTAATTCTACAATTTTGACTTTCTAATCACTTGAATTTAAGAAATGATTACAATCGTCCCTTAATCATATCCTCAACCTAAACTACGACCATATAAATTTCGAACCCTTCTATCTACCGTTGTGCTTTCTCACCCCTACGAATTCTTAATTTCGAGGACGAAATTCTTTTAAGTTGGGTAGGATGTAAAACCCCTAAATTTCTACTATATTTTTTTTATTATTAAATTTAGTACTGATTTAAAATTTTGTATTGTACGTCACGTAGTCGTATTGTACGGAAGTTCGTTTTTTTTTGAATTTGCTCGACGAGTGCGAATATGTGCGAACGTACATATTTTTAGAAAAATATTTTTATGGTTTCAAAATAATATATGTAATATTTAATTTTGCTACCAAAATTTTCTAAATTTATGATTTTATTTATGAAAAGCTTTTTGTTTAGAATAAATATTTTTAGTGCATGCACATAATTCATAAAATTTTTTGCTAGTTTATTTTACATAAACATATAATTTTCAAAATTTATTTATAATAATATTATTCAAAAAGCATATTTATAAATATTTATTATTTTCGAAATTATTATTATCGGTATTTTTGGAAAAATATATTTGAAAATTTTGTGTCCATTTTAAATCTTGATTTGAATTTATGCATTTATTTAAATAATTAAATATTTGAAATTTGATTTTTCCTATTCGTTTTAAACTAAAAATTTAATTTAAATTAATTAGATTTGAATTAATTTTTGATTTGAATTTGAGTGATTTTAAATTAATTATGAAATATCTAGTTTGGATTTTAAATAATCATAATTCTATCCAACTGGAAATTCCCACATCCTATAAATAGGCAGGTACTCCTCCAATTTATTATGGATCCAACAATTTTCTCTACAAATCTACGTTCATCGTGTCTGTGCCCTACCATCCATTATTCTTTTTTTTTATATGTACAATATTTTTCTATCCGCGTCCGACAACCCCGGACGTCAACTCACTCCGTGTCTCGCAGGACACAAACCCCGACACAATACCAAACCCTAAACCTAACCGTTCCTTCTCCCTGTCCGGCACCCCGTCCCGACCCTCACCGACAGCACACAAATCCACCATCGGAGCTCCCTGTCCCGACCGAAATTGCCGCCACCACTTCCACTTCCGTCGACAACCTAACCAGTCCTGGCCAACCCCGGCCCAACCCATCACCACCATACTCATTGCCACCGGCCCCGCGGCTACCACCGCAGCCCCGGACTCGCCACCGCCAACTTCTCCATCATCACCACACCACCAGAATCCAACCACCGCGCCACCATACCGCATCCACCAAAACCACCATTGTCCCTGCCCGGCACCACCGCCGTGGCCGCCTCCAAATCAAACCGGCCACCCCGCCGCGGCCGGCAAACCCAACCCAAACCCCAAAAAATAAACCTAACCCTAGACTAACCTGAGCCGCGTGTCGCTCCGCCGTCCCTCCGGCGAGCTCAGGCCGAGCCCTCACCGCTCCATCCCTGCGCCGTCACCACCTTCCCAGGCGCGTTGCCGCCGCGTCCCGACCCGGCCGCGCTCCGGCGCCGGCGACTCCGCCTCCCGCTTCCTCTTCCCGACCCAGCCACTTCCTCTTCCTCCGATCCTGCCATTCGTCGCGACCACCGAGCCCAACCTCCGAGCTCCGACGAGTCCGCGCCTAGCCACAGCGCGTCCACCCCACCGGATCTCCGCCATCGCATTTCCCTTTCGTGGGCGAGACCCCGCCTAGTTCTTCCCTTCACCGCCCCGAGTCTCCGATCTCCTCCCTCCGGCCGAGCCCGCCTCGAGCCACCGGACCACCGCTCGCCCCTCCGCCCCACTTCTCCTCTCTCCTCCCATGCCCTCTGTCCCGCCCCCTTTCTCTACATCTCACTCTCTCTCTTCCTTCCTTTCAGTGAGAATTTTGTTCTGTGAATATGGTTTTGATTTTTTTCTTTTTTTATTATTTTTACTTTTTAATGAGAGGATACAGCCGAATTATTGGGACTGGTTTTTTTTTATTTGTTGTTATTGTTATTAGCATAGCCTCTTAGTACTATTACTCATCATCATCCTCAATATTATTATTATTATATTATTATTATTATTATTATTTATTATTATTATTATTATTATTATTATTATTTTTGTTTGATTACTTTAGCACTGTTGTTTACTGTGTAGAGGAATCCTTTTGATATTTTATTACTATTATTATTATTATTATTATTATTATTATTATTATCCTGGTGTTAAATTTTGTGTCCTTAGTTGATTACTTTAATATTATTAATATTAATATTATTAATGTTATGAAATTTTTATTGTTTACTTTTTATTGTAGTATTGTTTTCGAAAACTAGTTATATATAGGATTCACATGGTATAATAATAATGATGATTATTATTATCATTTTTGGTGATATTATTAGTAAAATTTACACTAGTTTCAAAGTATTGTTATATGCGGAATCCTTTACAAGGTTATTTATATGCCTTGACCTAAACGAGTTATAAATATTTACGATATTATTTAAGATATTTTGTATATAAGTGTAGCTATTATCTATAACCATATTTTTGGGATTTAATTTAGACGAATTTATTTCGCTATTTTCAAATATCGTCTACATTATTGTCCTTATAAAAAGACTATAAAACTTTTGAATATTATAAATAGTTTTCGAAACTCGAATATATATATATATCATTATCAAGTTTTCTTTGATTATCCTCCTATCTATGACAAATTCCTTTTATGCTATTCCCTCGCCAATTCTGTCCTACCATATGTCCATCCTAACCAATTTGACCCATCTGGACCCAATGGAACCATCCGTGTCGCCAACAGAAGTCATCTTGTACAGTTGTTGCACCAGAGTCGCAGATCGTGCCACCTTGATCATTGCAGCACACCAGGCGTCCTACTAGGCAAAATACCTTGCCATCTTGTATCTACATTTGATTCATGATATTTTATATGTTGCTAGTGTTTTTACATTAGTAAGAGTATGTCCAAGTATGACTTGGGTGCCATCGATATGTATATCGATGTTTGTGTGTGTGCGTATGTGTGTGTGTGTGGACCATATGTGGTAGCAGACTTTCCCGGTGTGTTGAAGTTATGCTTCAACTTCTTTGACATGTTGACACGTCTCATACACGACACATGATGAGGATCATTGAGTCGACACGAACCTACGTATTCGACTTGCTACCGATACGGGCGGTTCGTGTGCGGTTCATTTATAGATTAGCGGAGTCTAGATAGCGACTTGCATAGAGATATGGATCGCCAAGACATGGATATGACTTGTGTGATACATGGGCGGGGAAAACTACTGGGATGTATGAGCTAGCCCAAAGCCTTCTAGATTGCCCGGTTATGGGTTCATGGTTTCCCTGTTATGGGTGTGTCGCTAGAGGATATATCCATTGCACGGCCCTGACCACGACGTCAGATACGGTCAGGAGGTATGCTAGCGATGCAAAGTATGAACTAGGGGATATATCCATTGTACGGCCTGACCACGTCGTCAGTACGGTCAGAGACGTATACTAGTTCATGCGAAAGCCTCTAGTGGATGCTATGTTTTATTCCTACCCACTTATACATTCCAGTATAGTTTTCGACTTGCATTACACCTAGATGGTTAGGTTCCATTGTGTTGGAGCATGTGGTCTTTTCTTTATCATGTATCATTTACAGTTCATCATGGTATTATTTATGTATCTTGTTACGTCCCTCTGAGGACCTGGTTTTTCCCCAGGTGTGTGTTCATGTTTTCTGCAGGTATCCTAGCCAAGGCCGTGGTCTTCTCCATTCTTCCGAAGACGATTGCGCTTGGTTCGCCTTTCCATTTTTCGATCATGTACATTTCTTTCATTGTGATAGTTGGTAGTGGACTTTGTCTCCGCCCAACGATTGTATCATAAATATTCGAGTTGATATTCATATTATTATTCTTTCATGTGGATGAGATTTAGTTTGTCTTGGATTACTACATTTTACAGCTTATGTATTCATACGAGACCTACGTACTTCGTATGAATACAGCTGGCATATCTACGTCCTAGTGCTACGTATTTTGGGACTGGGGCGTTACAATTGTCATGTGTTTTTTTACGAACATCTTATATTTTATGTACACCACTTTCATGTATACTCTTGTGCAATCTTGTACTCTCATGATCATGTGAGCAAACATGATAAAAACCTCTTGTACAATGTAACATAACTTGACTGGATCCTTGTGTATTGATGGGGAGGGTGAGTGAAATGGTTATGTGATCAAAATCCTATCTTGTACAATCTTGTGAAATCTTGTGAAATTGTATATGTCATAACCCGTTTAATAACCATCTCATGCTCTAAATCACAGGTTACTTACAGTTCTTACTTATCATGTATATAGATATTTTAGTTATCAAATCTATCTCATTTTCATATATATTTCTTTACAGTCCATGATCTTACTCTTTTTATGCTTTATATTCCCAATATGATATGAACTACGTGAGATGTATTGTTCTCGCTCCTGTCCTGACTGGACCTGTTGAAAATATTACAGATGATGATGGGGACTGCCCTACCTTCTATGCGGCACCCGAGGGTGGCATTTAGGAGCCCGAGAGCATCTAGCCCAGTAGAGGGTGCCTAGTCTAGTCTAGTATTTATAGTTTCAGTTTGTATCGGATTGTTCCGATTGTTAGTTGAGACTTAGTTATATTCAGGACTTGTATTTATTGTGTTTGAACATCTATTGTGTGGTGTGATAACTCTATTTATATTCAGTTTCTTCCTTTATCTGATTCCATATCGTGCTCTATTTTTCTAAGACTTGTGATTGAGATATATAGTTGAGATGTTATATACCTCCGTGCGGAGATGACAGGTTTATATATCTTGTTGAGTTTATAGAGACCATACAGCGTTCTACCGTCCACACTGCGGCGTAGGCTGGACGTACCTACGTTCTCGTGCCCTAATCAGGGTACGGTCGTGACACATCTCTCCCGCAGAAACCTTCAGAACCATTTCTCTTTTCACAAACCTTCACAAAACCTCCATATCTCCCCACCTCCTCTTCTTCCAAATTTGACCACGCCCCTGACGTTCCCGTGACACCCCGGACATTTTGGCACCCCACTCGAGGCATTTTCGACGTGGTCCGACCATCGACCGGCCTCTCTTATGCACCAGTCGGGTGCTAGCCCCGTGCGTCGCCGATTGTGCCGCCTAGTCGGCCGCGCCTGCCAGCGCAGCCCCCATAAGGCATTCCTCCGACTTTGCCACCCCTACGCGGCATCCCTGGCGCCGCCAATGCCCGCCAGTGCTGCCGTGCACCGTCGCGTGCCGTCCGCGTACTTTCCGAGTGTCCGCTAGCCCCCGTGCGTGTGTGCCATTTCGTGCATGCCCACGTTCGGTCGCCTTTGCGTGACCCTGAGGTCGAGGCAACCCTTCGGTTCTCCTTCATCCACTACTGATAAATTCCAAAAATCTTCTATTATTTCCACGAGAACCTTGACATGTCCGACCAATCTGACAGAATAAAAATCTATCAAATAGGGATAGCTAGTTAGGTTTTAGAACCAAAATTTTGTTAATAACTATACTGTTTTGTGCCTTAGGAAATAGAAACCCAAAATTATAATATTCCTAACAGCATAGATTTAGTAGTAGGTTTAACTATAGTAACCAGTAGTTTAACAGTTCCCTTGGAATAAAATTAGTTTTAATTAATTAAATATTTTCATTAATTATTAATACAAAATACTTTTTGTATAAACTCATTAAAATGATTGGTTAGCAATTATTATTATTTACTAGTGTCGTATTAAAAAAGTTTAAGACCGTATTTAATTACTACCCTTAAATATGTTCCTAAAATATTAATTATCTCTAAATAAAATATTTCGTACTATTATAATATTAAAATGTTTTTATATATTTAAAAGTATCTATTAAAATACCATGGTTAGTTTATGTAGATAAAACACTATTAATTTAAAAAGTATTTTTTGGGTATTTTATATAGGTAAATCTAATTAGAATATTAGTTTGTAAAAACCTGTTATTTTTGCTAATAAATAAAATACAGTATTTCTCACATATTTATAATAAATAGTTTATTAGAAAAATTATTTCAGTTATAAATTATAATACGCGGTTAAGAGTATTAAAAATAATTATAATTATTTTTCTATAAAAATATAAAATTCTTAATAATAAAATTGATCATTAAGTTAATCGTTGGGAGTTATTAGTTAAAACCTTCTAAATCGGATTATTAAATTAATGTAGGTTCCAGGGCCTAAGTCTGAGGCCGTACTTCCTTGTCTCCTTTACAAGTATTGGAAAACCAAGACAAGTTTCATATTATTCAAACTTGTGTTAGTTGATAATTAAAATTGCATCCTTAGACATATTGTATCGACATTGACTCACGGGATCCCCCACGGATCGATTGATGCTTGATTGACTCATTGACTTGGGATTGGGGAGTAGTGTTAGCACATGTGGGTCAAAGTCCCTTATTGTCTATTGTAGATAGCTGAAGTCCCATCTCACTTGGGTTGAAGCCGGACGTGTTCACAAAACACATATTGCCTCCATCCCCACGGCTACAGGATGCTGCATGCTCAAAAGACTATTGCTAGTTGTAGGGTTGCATCATATTTATTTCCAAAAATTTAATGCTTCACTGCTTCTTTTATTATTTAGAAAAATAAATTTGTTATAAAATTGCTTCTTGTCTCTTTAGTTATTTATAAAAATGGAGAATGGATATATATGTTCTTGCTCCCTCTGAGGAGATCAATAGTTTAGGTGCTGCGACGCGAGGAACTGCCTTTAGTTCCTACTACGGACCCGACTTAGGTTCGAGGAGATAGTTGAACCCAGACAGGGAGCCCAGGAGTCTAGCTGCATTAGTTGTTTAGTTTTCTTCCTTAATTTGAAGTTGTAATAAAAGAGCAATTGTAATAACTTAATACTCTTTGCTTGGTGTGTTTTATTTCCAGTTAGACATTGGTTCCAATTTAATATTTTAAATAAATTTTATTTCCACATTTAGAATGTTGTGCTTGAGTTGTACTGATGGAACAGCTTACTGTAAACGTCTCACAATGGTGCATGCTTGACACGATCCGACTGGACCCAGAACATTGGAATCGGGTCGTGACACTCTCTCTCACACATACACATATATACACACACAAAAAAAACAATATATATAACCGAGATCAGCGACTTTGCCAGCAACTCAATTTTATTGTAAAATGCTTGTTAGCCTGAATTATAGACAAATTTGTCTAAATAGAGTTTGTTTATCAGTCCATAACTTACGTTTCAAATAAATAAATATGCTGAAACTTAATATCAAATGAAAATTATTAGTCACTGTCAAAAAAGTTAAATTATTAGTCTAAAATTAGATAGATATACAAATAAAAATGAGCAAGTTTAAACCAAATACATGCACTTGTTTACCTAAAAAACGAAATTTGTGTACGCATAAATTTTGACTTTGCAAAAGTTGTTTGGTTGGTGGAATTGGAAGATATGAAAGTGAAAAAAAAAGGTTCCATTGTTTAGATGATTTTCGAAGTGGAAAAAAACGAGATCGTTGTTTGGATTTTTGAAAGTGTATGTTAGTTGGAGATATGATGACCCATTATTAAATAATTAGCATAATTAAATAAAAAAAAACTAATTATCATAATTGGAAGACACTTAAATTATTTATTTATAATTAAATTAACTACCATAATTGAATGAACAAAAAAATAGTTACAATAATTGTCATAATTAAATTAAATTAACTAACACAACTAAACGAAAATATAAACATATATCTCTTTTCCAATTCTCTAAACCCATTCCACTCACTCTCCACAGAA
>JANAVB010009999.1:8932837-8985337 GCA_029216955.1 Iris pallida
AGGAGATAAGCCAGAGGAAACCAACTCTTCCATCAGATACAGCAAGGGCCAACGTCCCCGAGGACTCCACGACTCCCAAGATGAAGCAAACTCTGAAGCTGGGGTACTATCCCTTCTGAGTCCGAACCAGAGGAGAACATTTCCACATACCCCGATGACTTCTCACTACAGGGGTACGATTCGGAGAGCGCTTCCTCCACCGTTCTGTCCATCTCTCCTCATGTAAAGACAGTGTTCATGACGGACAGCAGCCAAGGTGGCTCCAGTGATCGCCAACGCATCGATACTCTCGAAGCCATACTGCATGCCTTGGTCAAGTCTGTGGACGAGATCAAAACGGCCCTTCCAACTCTGCAAAGAGGGACGCCTGGCCAAACAAGCGCGGGTCCCCAATCAATGCAGACTCGAATTCAGCGGCACCGAACCCGGGCAACAATCCTCCTGAAGTAACGGCCCCCACCGCTGTGGATGATGCCCGAGAAGCGAGAAGAGAGGTCCAGGAGCTCCGAGCCATGTTTCATGCTCGAGAAAACTTTCAAGACCTCAGAATACGGCAATCGTACACTGCTGCATGGAGGGATGTCCCCTTCCCACTAAGATATAAGCCGTTCAATATCAATCCTTATGATGGCAAGACCTCCGCAAGTCGGTACATCACTTACTTCGAGGTCACCACCGACCCTCTGCCCCATGACGATGCCATCCTCACACGATTATTCATTGGGGCATTGGAAGGAGTCGCCTTCGACTGGTATCGCAACTTGACAGACAACTGCATCCACCTTCGCCGGCTTCAAACGCATATTCTTGGAGAGATTCTACGAAGTAGGGCAGGACATCACAATGTCCACCCTCATGGACGTCGTCCAAGGGGAGAAAGAGATGACAAGGAACTACATTGAGCGATTTTGCCAAACCGCAATGAAGCTACCGTCTGGAAATTCGGATTCCTTCCTGATCGAAATTTACCAAAAGAGACTGCTTCCAACAATCAGCCTCTGGATAGGCGAAAGTCAATTCAAGGACTAGAAGACGTTTATCATTAGTGCCACAAGCGCCGAAGAACGACTGAAGAAGCTCGCCAACTGGGATTGCACATCTCAGAGGGAGAGGACAAGAGCAGGCGTCCCAATGCCAACACCAACAATGGGGGTAGCTCTTCCAACAATTGGGACAACAAGGGCAAGCAGGCTATGGTGGCACACAGCCTAGAAACCTGAGTCAAAACCGGCAGACAAATAATGGCCGCAAATCACTTACTCCTTCGAAGACGGTCACGTCAAGCCCATCTTGGACATGCTCATATAGGAGACAGAATTCAGCTTCCTCCACCAAGACGGGAACCATGGCCGACAGAAATGGAGAACCCAAAGTAATGCCATTACCACCGCTACGTCCACCATGCTACACACGACTGCTACCAACTAAAACGGTACATCCAAAATCTTATCGATTCGAACGCTCTGGCCATTGATTTTGAAGAGGTAACCGTGGCAGCCAATATGGTATCAATACAATTCGGCAGCTTTCCTCCGACGGAAACTCAAGACGGTGTGGTCCCCATCCCTTTGGTGACAATAGAGATTGCCAATCTTCTACCTCCTCGAGATCAGGCTGCTGGTCTAGTACCCCTCACCACATCACGAGGAAAGGTCATGTGGGTCCATCCAGACTTGGTGTCAGAAGTGACTCAGCCCACGCCATCTTCCATTTGCAAGAAGAAGAGTGGAAAAGTCAGGTCCTGCCGCACAATCTCGACAGATATCGAAGAAGCTACAGCCGTCGTCACGCGATCTGGGGCACAATCTCAACCCGTAGCTGATAACTCAGCTGAAGATCATCAGCCCGCTACAACTGACGCTCCGGGACCTGCTCAGCCTCCGACGACCGACAAGCCTAGGCCGAAGGAGACTCGCTTTGACAAGTCCCTCTGAAAAGAGGCACCGCAGGGGCTAGAGAAGCCCTACAACTTCGACATCTTAGCGCAATTGGCCAACACACGGCCAAGTTGTTATTATACGAGCTTCTGAGACTCTCAAAGGATGTTCGTGCGGCTTTGAGCGATGCGCTCCAAAATGCCGACGCGTACCTGGCTCTGGTCAACCTCACGGGAGAGAACCCACCTGCAGATCTCCAAGACAGCGCTTGCATGGAGCGATGCCCAATATTGTCTTCACCCCGCAGGACATGCTCATCAAAACTAACCTGCACGATCGCCCGTTATACTACACAGGATACATCGGCGACGTAAAGGTGGACCGGATGCACATCGATCCTAGCTCTTCCATAAGCATTATTTCGAAGGGTCTGTTACATCATCTCCGCATCCCTATGCATCGCCTGACGCCTACAAGCACCGCCATCAGCGGTTTCAATTCGGGTAAGAGCTACCCAATTGGGAAGATTCGTCTGAAGTGTCAGATTGGCGATCTCCAATCAGAAGTCACCTGCTACGTCATAGATGCAGACACTTCTTACAACATCCTCTTAGGGCACCCTTGGATACACGATTATATGATCGTACCTTTCACGCTGCACCAATGCTTCAAGTATGTCGATAAACACGGCTTCGTAAGGATAGAATTTACCGACATTGATCCCTTCAAAGGGATCAAATCCTACTACTCAGACTCATGCCTGTACGAAAAGTCGAAGAGGCACCTTAGTGAAGGAGATAGACAAGCTCGTACCGAGACGGCCACATGATCAGAAGAACCTCTGACGATCCACCTCCAAGCTCGCAAACCTGGCAAGTCCGTACCCCTTACCGCCACTCTGCGTAAGGACGCAATCAGCCTCTCGGCACAAGAAGCAAATGATAATCTGGCTGCCAAGGTCCGGCCAAGTGCCAAGACCCACAACGGAGCCATTGACAATCAGGCTGCCGAGAGTCGGCCAGCCGCAAACGGAGAAGCTCAATCCCTCCGACAAGCCAATGACGATACACCTTCCCAAGAAGATTCGTCACCCCGATGTAAGGCCTGGGACTTCTAGCGAACCAACCACTCCCCGTCCAGCATCGAGTACCAAACTGGGGGTCGCTAGTCTGCCAACAACCCCATGTTCTGCTCCACTAGCTGAACCCCTGACGATCAAGCTGCCCAGGTCGTCTCTCAGTCTTCATTTATACAAGGGGTAGCCGAAGAGGAACCGGAGCTAGCCAAGTATGTGGCTGCCCACACTGATGTTCCCTCCGCAGATGATGTAATCCCGCTAGAAAAGATACCTTACTTTATCAATAAAGGGCTATCTTTGAACTACCTCGAGCTTAACAAGCTTTGTACAATGTATGCTATGGAACACGGTATAGGCACTCACTTATACACACAGGTGACAAATGTGTACACCGTGAACTAGCTTACTCTAGTGGAAGGCGCTTACCGCATAATCGAGGAAGGGACCATCCAATCATCTTCGACCGGAAGGATGATCCGTAGCCCTTCACCATAGAAGAAGTTGACCTTGAATCAGATGTCGGAGACTGCCTCTGTATCTTATAGCCCACAATCCAAATATCTCATGCAAAAACAGGGGTATAATCTGGAGACGATGTCAGGCTTGAACTACGGCACCGGGCGACGATTACCTCTGAAGCCACCAGTCCCGGCTGGCAAACTACGAGACTACTATAGCAAGACTCGATGTGGATTAGGGTATGTTACACCTACGACGACCCCTGAGAGTTCAGATGAAGAATGTGACTGGCATTCACATTCAACCGGGTCACCAACTTCTGACTCAGATACTAGCATCGAAGACATTTTCAGGCAAGTCCTGTCAATCAATATGGCATTCGCCGACGCGTATGAAGAATATGAAGACATTCCGGAAATCCTCGAGCTAGAGTCGTGGGCCCAACAGTTGGATGCACAATGGGAAAAACGGTTCGAACAGAGGGAACCTCCTACTGAAGATGAGGTCATATAGGTGGACCTCGGCAGCGAATCTTCTCCAAAACCAATCTTCGTCAGTAAAAGCCTAACAGACGAAGAGCGAGAGTCATTACTGGAACTTGTCAAAGAATATATCGATGTGTTCGCCTGGAGCTATGAAGACATGCCAGGACTAAATCCCGAGGTTGCCCTTCGCAAGCTCAACATTTGGCCAGATGCAAAGCCAGTCAAGCAACAACAACGACGCTTCCGCCCGGGCATCATGGATGCAATCAAAGCTGAAGTCAATAAACTGATAGCCAGCGGCTTCATTCGTGAGAAACAACATCTTGACTGGGTCGCCAATATATTATCCGTCCTCAAGAAGAATGGGAAGATTCGAATCTGCATCGACTTCCGCAATCTAAACGAGGCATGCCCCAAAGATGAATTCTCCCTCCCTATCACAGACATCATGATTGACAACACATGCGGCTTCGAACGTATGTCATTCATGGATGTCTTCTCGGGGTACAACCAAATCAAGATTCTCCTGACGACGAAAAGTATACATCATTCCGGACACCGATTGGCACATACTGTTACACAGTCATGCCTTTCGGTTTGAAGAATGCTGGCACCACATATCAAAGAGCCATGAGTATCATCTTCAGAGACCACTTACGTAAGACGGTGGAGTGCTATGTTGATGACATCGCCGTCAAGAGTCGTTATAAGGGAGACTATCAGCAGGATCTGAGGACGGTATTCGACCTAATACGAGCACACAATTTGAAAATGAATCCCACAAAGTCCTTCCTGGGCGTATCCAACGGGAAGTTCTTGGGCTTCATCATCACCGCCCAGGGTATCCATGTAGACCCTGAGAAGACAAAGGCAATTATGGAGATGGGTCCCCCGAAAAATCTCTGCGAACTCAGAGGCCTTTAAGGGAGGCTAGCTTACATCAGGAGGTTCATTTCTAACCTCTCCGGGTGATGTCGACCATTCATCCATCTCATGAAGAAAGGCATCTCATTTGTATGGGACGAAGAATGTCAGCGTACCTTCGACAGCATCAAAGAATATTTGTCGAACCCTCCAGTCCTGGTGGCTCCGGCTGCTGGAAAACCATTCCTGCTCTACGTACGAGCAATGGAACATTCCCTCAGCGCTCTGCTGGCACCAAACAACGATACAGGCCATGAAAAAGCCATATATTACCTCAGTCGAATGATGATTGGGCCAGAGCATCGATACACCGCTGTAGAGAAGGAATGCCTCCCTGGTGTTCGCCATTCAGAAGACGCGGCACTATGTCACTGGACAAACCATACATGTGATCTTGCGAGTCAACCCTCTCAGGGTCCTCATGACTAAATTAGGGGCACTCAGCTCTCGCCTCGCCACATGGGCAATATTGCTGTCCCCCTATCATATGATCTTCGTCCCATAAAAGGCTGTTTAAGGTCAAGCCCTGGCAGACTTTTTGGCAGCCTACCCGGGCTCGGAGTCGTCCAGAATATATGATAAAATCCCAGATGAGGTCGCCAACTCGCATGCAACCTGTCACGATGATATATGGCGAATGTTTTTCGACGGTGCTTCGAGAACTGGACCCAAGGGCAACATCGTCGTCGGAGTCGGGGGGTGGTGCTGGTTTTTCCTTCCGGATTGGTGATCAATCGCGCTTACTCTCTCACAGAACCCTGCTCTAACAATGTGGCCGAGTATAACGCTTTGGTCATTAGCCTCCAACTTGCAAGAGAGCTGGGGTAGAATATCTTGAAGCATATGACGATTCTCAGTTAATCGTCAATCAGATCCGGAGCTCATACGAAGTCCGCCACGAAGACATGATCCCCTATCACCAAATAACGATCAAAATCATCTCGTCGTTCGAGGGGTTCTTCATCGAACATGTTCCCAGACTCCGAAATATCGAAGCCAACGCCTTAGCAGGCCTGGCCGCTTCCCTAGCAGTGCCAAATCATACTCATCAATCGGTGGATGTGATATACCACGAACTGGTCTGCCCCAAGAACAATGTTTAATTCGTGGCGAGTTATTCCGCTCAGACGATCAACGAAGCACCAGATTTGAGACAACCATTTATTGACTTCGTAGTCTACGACATCCTACCCGAGAATCCAAAGGAAGCCACTTCCATCAGAAGGCATTCTCTCAGATTCTTCTACGATACAGAGATAAAAATGCTATATCGCCGATCCTATGATGGATTATTGCTTCGGTATCTGTCAGACGCAGAAGCCAAAGAAGCCATACAAGAAGCTCATGACGGTGTCTGTGGGGCCCATCAGCCTGGCCCTAAATTGCAAGACCGTCTTCGCCGAATGGGCTACTACTGGCCCACGATGGTAGCAGATACGATAGAATATACAAGAAAGTGCAAAGGCTGCCAAGTCCACGCGGACTTCATCCACCAACCGTCCGAATTTCTACATCCGACAGTGGCATCCTGGCCATTCGAAGCATGGGGAATGGATATCATCGGTCCGATCACTCCACCTTCTTCCCGAGGACACCGCTTTATACTTGACATCACAGATTACTTCTCCAAATGGACGAAAGCTATCCTGCTTGCATAAGTAAAGACTTCAAACATGATCAGCTTCCTTAAGTATTACGTCATCTATCGCTTTGGACTGCCCCGAAGGATCATCCACGATAATGATCCACAGTTTACAAGCCACGCCTTCTATCGGTTCTGCGACAAGCACCGCATCCAGAATATTGCTTCGACGCCATACAATCCAGCAGCAAATGGGTTGGCAAAAGCATTCAACAAAATCATTATCAAGTTACTCAAGAAGTTTGTGTCGTCCAACAAATGCGACTGAAACGAGAAGCTTGGTGAATGCTTATGGGCGTACCGTACCACAGTCCGAACAGCCACAGGGAACATACCATTCTCCCTGGTGTACGAGAGTAAGGCAGTTCTCCCATTGGAGACTCAAATACCCTCACTCTGTGTCGCCCTCACTTATTAATTGACGACGGATGATAACTACCGACGCCGACTACAAGAGTTAGAGGCCTTAGATGAAAAGTGCCTCCTGGCTCAGCAAAGGATCGAGCTATACCAAGCACGTATCTATGGAGCCTTCAACAAGAAGGTTAAAATCAGAACATTCCAAGTGGGCCATCTCGTTCTGGGAGTCCAAAGGCCGATGGTCATGACTCACAAGACCGCCGACAAGTTCTAGCCAAAATAGGAAGGTCCATTTATCATCGAGGCTGTATTCGCCATGTGCTTACCGCCTCGCAAAACAAAATGGAGACTTGCTCATGTTGTCCATCAACGACAAGTTCCTGAAGAAATATTATGTCTAAACGACATATTCCAGATTATCGAGTCATGTACCCGCTGGTGCCGCTGAACTCACACTCACAATATTCTAGATTATCTAGTCATGTACCCGCTGGTGCCGCTGAACTCACACTCACAATATTCCAGATTATCGAGTTATGTACCCGCTGGTGCCGCTGAACTCACATCCACAACATTTCAGATTATCGAGTCATGTACCCGCTGGTGCCGCTGAACTCACATCCTAATATTCCAGATTATTGAGTCATGTACCCGCAGGTGCCTCTGAACTCACATTCCGGTCACTCTTTCAGATAGTAAGTCATGTATGACCATACCTCTGAACTTTCTTCCTGGAAGAGATCCTCCCTCATGATCCACTACCCGCACTCCCAGTGCACAAAAAGGATAACCGATCCACAAATTTCCAAAACGGCTATTATTACCTCTGAGTCGTTTCACTTCGCCAAAAATAAATCACCCCTTTACATAGAACTTCCATGTCCTCCTTACCTCTGAGTCGTTCTATGTACCCTCCTTCATTGAGCCCACTCCTGCCATGTCCTCATTACCTCTGAGTGGGAAGGCTCCGTCGAAGAAACCTTCATGCTTGCCATGTCCTCATTACCTCTGAGTAAGTATGTTGGTTCCCCTTCATCCTATTATCTGTATCCTAAGTCGGGGTACGCCAAGGGTAATAGGCCCACAAATGTCCTCTGTTGACCACAAACATCCTCCGTTGAGTCCACTCCTGCCATGTCCTCATTACCTCTGAGTAGGAAGACTCCACGGTAAAACCTCCGTACTTACCATGTTCTCATTACCTCTGAGTAAGTATGTTGGTTCCCTTCATCCTATTATCCGTATCCTAAGTCGGGGTACGCCAAGGGTAATAGGCCCACAAATGTCCTCTGTTGACCACAAACATCCTCCGTTGAGTCCACTCCTGCCATGTCCTTATTACCTCTGAGTAGGAAGACTCCACGGTAAAACCTTCATACTTGCCATGTCCTCGTTACCTCTGAGTAAGTATGTTGGTTCTCCTTTATCCTATTATCCGTATCTTAAGTCGGGGTACGCCAAGGATAATAGGCTCAGAAATATCCTTTACTAAGTCTTTTAGTACAGGCCCACCATTCCTCATCATGCCCTGGGAGCCCAGTTGCTCCATGGCATTCTATCTCCCAATACTTGGATCGTGCACGACAACATGACCATGGAACCGTTCTAAGTATCCCCAGTCAAACTTGTTACCTGTACCTAAAATCAAGGAATGCCAAGGGTAACAGGTCCACAAACAAGTCCCCCATGCGGGGCAAACATCACCACAATACCACAGGCACAACAAGCAATACAAACGAAGGGTAGAATGAAAAGTACTCTTTATTTGAAAGACGAAAAAAGCATTACATATGGTGGGGACCATGTCCCTCTCAAAAAAAAAGAAAAGAAAAACAGGAACAAAACGAGAAAAAGGCCGACTATAGTTCGGCATTACATAACTCCAAGAGGCGGTTTCTCACCAAGGCAGTACCCCGCTCAAGTCTCTGTCTAGCCCTGCGCTCAGCCTCCTGGGACAACCGCTCCCCATTATCCAGGTCCATGAGTGTTCGCCAATCGTCATCCAACCTCTTCAGAGCCACTTCCAAGTCAGCCGAAGCTTTATTGACTTTATCAGCCTCTTGGATAATCAGCCCTCTGTCGATCCGGGCAGCCTCAAGCTCAGACTCAAAAAAGTTAACTTCCTTCGGAACTCAAGGATCTGCTCTGCATTTCAGTAATCCCACGGGAGGCAATCGATTTTGAGCTGTAACATCTTCACTCTTATGGCTCAATTGATCATAGCGATCGGACAGAGTGCGGAGGTCCTCCAGTATGGCCGGCCTGGTTTTATCCTGAGCAGCCCTTACCTTCTCTATTGCGGTCATGAGGGAGCCACGCTCCTGATCTATAGCAGCAGAAAAATCAACCTGCCGCAATACCTGAAGCTGGGCCACCAGCTGATCAGTCTCCAACAATTTTGCCTCCAGGAGTACAGCCACCCCTGCCCCACCAGGAAGGGCCTTAAGGATATCAATTTGACTGGGCGCATTATCGGGCCAAGACGAAAGAGGTCCCTCTGTCCACAGCTTCTATCCCCCTTTTCAAGTGACGATGAAAGCTGTCGACCACTTCCTGTAACGCTTCGTCCAAGACCTCTGTAGAGGATGGCGTCAGAGGAAGCGTGACCGGCAGTATCGAAGGAGTGGTGCTAGAACTTGCTACCAAGGAGGCAACTTCCGAGCAGAATGATGCACGGATCGCGGCTAACTCTTTCTCTGCCACCCGAAGAGCCTGGACGCTTGGCAGGGCGGAGAGGTCGACTCTCTGGGCCGCCGAGCAGAGGAAGACACGAGGACCATCGTCCCCTGCCCCGATTGTCCCATCACCGGACTTGCCGAACTCGAGCCCGCAGGAGGACCATCAAGACGAGCCAGAGGGGAGGAGGTACGCCCCTCTCTTCCAGTGCCCCTTCGACAGAGTCTGTCTCAACAAAGTCCATCCTCGGCACTGGAGAGGCAGGACCTACATGTCCATGACAATGATCAATCGACGTGACCCGAAGGATGTGATCATAGAGCAGATAGGCCTCGCAAGTTAAGATTCGGCTTATCTTACCGGGAGAGGAGCATCGAGGCTGCAACTCGTTCGCAGCTGGCAGGGTCTCCTCACCCACGATCTCCAAATTAAATTTGGCCAGCTCCTCTGACCCAGCTACCTCAGAGGGAGAGGCAACCTGATCAGCATCATCTAGACGAAATTCAGCAATTTCAGGGGCAGGCTCACCTGAGCCCCCGTCATCCCGAGTCATGATTTCGGCAACTCGAGAGTCCTCTTCTTCTGACGCCTACAAGAGGGAAAGAAGATGATTAAAATCAAAGCTAGAAGAATGGAAGGACCGGTAGTAACTTATTTACCTCTGATGCGGGGTCAATTTCTTCGCCTCTTTCCTTTATAGTTAGCCCGCGGTGTCTGGTCGCAGCCAGTTTTCGAGAGCGAGAGATGCCGCCAACAGAAGAAAGTTGCCTGCTACGCTTCCGTACAGGGCCGGGTGCAATGGATGGCTGATCTACCACCATCTCATCTGGCAAAACAGGCGGCTGATCCGCCCCTATATCTGCCATCGGAAAGGAAGAGTTATCTCCATCAGGCTCGTCGCCTTCGTCATCTGCAGCAGCGGAGTCCGAATTCGGCACGTCGACTCTGTTCTTCCTCTTCCTTGTCTTGTCCCCCTGGGAACCCTCATCCAGACCGGTACCAACGATAAAACTGGTACCCAGGTTAAAACCGATAGGGGGCTTGTTTGCCATGATGTGGTACAGAGCCGCCATATACAAGATCTCTACCGACGCTTTGATAGCGAGAACTGAAAAAACGGTACGGGTATGGAATGTGTCATAGTAATGCCAGGCCCGGATACCGTCAAGAAGGCTACCTTCAAAGCCCAGACAAGAGCTGGGGCTGTCTAGAAAAAGCTGACTATATCCAAATTACCGAGCGAACCTGCTAGGCAGATAAGGCTCCAGAAAGACAGTGTTACGATTGCGATACACCAGATGAGAGGGGCGGATATTTTGCAGCCACAGAAGCATCTGGCCGTCCAGAAGTTGAGGGGGCCCAATATCGTCAAGATGGACAGCCGCTATTTCCTCATCAGTAAAACGAGGGACAGATACGAAAATGTTGTACATGTCTGCCCTCGCCAGTGACATCCGGCAAGCACGTATGGTCTCGAATTCCCAAGACTTATTACGATAGCGGAAGATAAAAGCGTCGTCATCAGTTACGCCATCTTCAGAGCCCGGTCTCATCAAAGACGGATAATGCATCAACAGCCACCCCATCAAATAATGATAGGACAGCTCAGTCCGTTTAAAATCTTTTGTCACATCGCGGGCAACGACCTTGGATATGAAAGTACGAAGGCCACGGTGTATGCTGCACACCATGGCCGGGAGGAGAGCTAGCCGGACTCGCAAAACAAACTTCACAGCCGGAAGGATGAAATTGGGCTGATCCTTTCGATGGAACCTGCTCCGCCCGAGACTACACAGTTTGTAGCCATATCATCAAGAATCCTGCCAGGAGTGCCTTCTCCGACAACTCTTGGGTGTCCTGATAAAAATAATCGAAAGAGTCGGTCTGACTCCCAAATCTGTCACTAGAGGTGGCCACCCTCTTAGCTGACGACACTAAGGCTTTCACCGCCTCCCGGATTGAGGACGGCGGTGAGTAACTTGACCTGAGGCATCTGTCGTGAAGAGATAGCGCAC
This sequence comes from Iris pallida, assembly GCA_029216955.1. NCBI lineage: Eukaryota > Viridiplantae > Streptophyta > Magnoliopsida > Asparagales > Iridaceae > Iris > Iris pallida. Next base: position 8,944,354 of record JANAVB010009999.1, read on the forward strand.
CCAGTCCTTGGTATGAGGGGCATTCCCTTCCGAGCTATTTCCTTTTTGGCTATTTGATGACATGTGCTATAATGGTACAATATCTCTTGATAAAGAGCCACGAAGCCTGGATACCGTCTTTCCAACTCTTCGAACTCCTCATTCGTGGGAGTATACGCCTCAAAAGCTTCGTCCCCCAAGGAAGCTTGGAGATCGTATGCATTTCGTGGAGCGCAAGCCCCATTTCATCTACGGGCGTATAGAAGGTTCCCGTACGGCGATTATACATCTCCAGCAGAGATATAAACAATCTCTTGTTTATAGGCAAGCCATGGCTGGTGCCCCGAATAACATGGTAAAGATCAATCTCACATAGAAAGGCCTCATAATTTTAGAAAATCTACATAGACAGATTGGTCCACGAGGGAATGGGATGTATCCAGCTAGGGAGCATCAACCGACCAATGGGATATGATCCCTTCCGAGCAAGTTGGTTCATAAAAGTGTCGGCTGTAGAAAATGTGAAATTGGGACCCGGCACATTCAAGAACGTACCCGGGGCCAATCCCATTACAGAACGGCTGGTGTGCCCCTTGCCCGCACACACTGACTTCAGGCTGTTGTTATAATGGATGTCTCCCACAAACATTCCACTTCGGGTAGGAGTTAAAGAATCTTCCATCTTCCGTTCCAGTGGAAGCATATTGAACCAAGATAAAGGAAGTGACGCTCCATCTGAGGGATGCGGATTGCCATCCTGTTAGAAAAAAACTCCAGTTCTCTGACACCTCCAGAATCTGACTGTTCTTCACAGTCAAGGCGTCTCCAAAGAAGAATGCGGGCTTCAAGTATTCCCTTCTAATTTCTCCGAGTTCATCATAGCATTAAGAAAATAGAAAGGCTGGTTCTTAAGGGCATTCAATCTCGCCGGAGGCTCGTCATTCGGAAACTGGTCCGCCATATGCTGAACTATATGGTCGTACCTATAGCCCAGAGCAGCTTGGACACTACTACCAGGAGTTCTCCATCAGCATTAACCGGCAATTTCACTGAAAAGGAGACATAAATAGATAAGTTAAAAAGATGGACAAAAAGGAACTAATGGGTGCTTTCAAGCTTATGCGGCTCCAACTTAACAAAGCCTCATGCGGCTCAGGAGAACACTTATGCGGCTCCAACTTAACAAAGCCTCATGCGGCTGAGGAGAACACTTATGCGGCTCCAACTTACTGAAGCCTCATGCGGCTCAGTGTAGCTTATGCGGCTTTGTTGGCGAAGGCGTATGCGGCCATAGGGGCTGTTCTTATGCGGCTCGCGGCTCGACCGTAGGACGAACATGCGGCTCACATGAAAATAAAGGCTCATGCATAAAGCATGCGACGTAGCCATAGCAGTTAGGGTTCTTTAAACCCAAATAAAGTCCTTACCAGTAGTAGGAGGATGGACGTCAGGGTGATCTGCGGGCACGACGGCCGACGAAGAAGCGGTCGCGGTCGAAGTAGAGGCAGTCGTTGACCTTCGCCGACGACGAAGATGCCGCCTTCTTGTCCTTCGCCGCAACGGTCTTCTTGGGAGCCATTGATGATTGAAGAAGAGGATGACAATGGGGTAGGAAAAGTTCGAAGTAAAGGAGAAAGTAAAGAAGTGTTCTCTCTTAAACTCTCTTATTTATAGGAGGACAAGAGAGGGGGAAACACGTAGACTAATAACCGCCTCGAAAAAGACGAAACCGACTCCTCGAATTTCGTCCCCTCTCTCATAAAGGAGATTCACCCAGGGCATAAAATCCAAAGATTTAATGAGCCGACCCTTGGAATTTCCCCAAAAGGTGGCACTAAAATGAATTTGAGGCAATTAATGACGCACACACGTGGCAAAGAGCTATACGGCCCGAAAGTCCCTACGGCTGATTGAATCAAGACAGTTGAGACATCCATGCGGCTGAGATATCCATGCGGCCAGAACATATGCAGCCAGAAGAGTTTATACATGGCCATGCTTCTTATTCAAAGTATTTTAATTTTGCAAATCGAAAGCTTTGAAGGGGGTCTTGTAGAAGCATAAAAAGAATAAAGAAAGGGCCATGCGGCCGGAGAGCCCCATGCGGCTCAGAGAGTTCATACGGCTCATGTATCCATGCGGCTCGAGCGTCTATACGGCTCAGATAAGTTCTATGCAGCTCAGAGAGAAGCCACGTGGCCTGCAAACAGCTCTTCTCTTTGTCCTTTACTACATTAAATGCCTTGACGGCTGACAGCTTTGACAAGGTGACAGTTCTGACACAAAGATATCATTATGACTCCCTCATAATGACGGACTCCTAGGGAAGCAAAGAAAATCTCTGATACGATCCCCGAGATTCAGAAACTGTCATGCGGTCTTGACACGTGGACAGTCGTATGCGGCTCAAGTAGAGACCATCCTATGCGGCCCAAGCGGAGGCTCCCCCATGCGGCTCATGAAGACTAGCCCCATGCGGCTCACTAAGACTGTCTTCATGTGGCTCACGAAGACTATCTTCATGCGGCTCATGAAGACTATCCTCATGCGGTTCACGAAGAAGGCACCCATAATACGGTCATCCACACTCATGCGGCTCAAATCATTACCATACGGTCCAGATGTTCAGAGGGCCACTCTCAGGCAGCCTTGACACGTGGCCAGCCTTATGCGGCCCAATGAGGAAAAACATTTCTGCGGCTCAGATTTCTGCTGTGGCTTACGGTTACGACACGTAGCATGATAGCAGGGCACGTGGCATCAGATTGATTGAAATCCCTCAACAAATTCTAATAAAATATTGGGATCAAATCAGATCATTTGCAAATAAGCAAATTAATGACACGTGTCGCAAAATCCGAGATTGGTATGACAAATCAGGAGGATTTATGTTAATCAGCATTAATTACCCAAAAGATTTGATGCAATCACATTTATTGCTCAAATCTCGATGAACGGCCCAGATCCAGTGATCCTTAGCCGCCGACTTTCAAGAATGGGCAATCATTGTAAACCCTAATGAGGCTCTCCCACTCTTATAAATAGCAAGGTGCCATTCCCTTGCAAATACAGAAGGAGACAGAGAGAGATACACAGAGAGAGACATAGAGGGCCAGAGAGCTAGAGAAAGAGCCTGAAGAGATAGCATTTCTTCATCAACGCTAAGCAGTTCTTCTACAGAGCCAAGGCTGCACCCGATCGTCCAAGGAGTAAGGCAGACCTGCCGTCGCTATCCCGAGCCTCTACCGTCATCCCCCAGAATCTAAAATAAACAATTGTACTTAGATTGCTGTACCTAGGTTTTCGTCCCTAGGCTTTCTTTGTACAAGCGAGTTTATATTGTAAAGTAAAAGTCCAGTCCTCCGATAATTATTCTGTTCTTGTATATTTCATGGCAAATAATATAAAAGAGAGAAATATAAGTAAATAGCTACAATATATAATGTAGCACCCAGTTTCCCAAATGAGGGTAATTTTAAAATTTTGGGTTTATAATTATTTTAATAATGATATTTAATTCATGATATAATTTTTGGTGATTTTAAATCATTTTAAAATTATTTAAATCAATGACTTGTGGTTTTGACGTTTTGCTAGTGAAACCCTAGAGACTGTTTGACCTAGAGCCTAACCATATAATTATGATATTTTAATATCATTTTTGGCCTAAGGATATTTTTTGCATTTGACCTCTTTGAATTATTTTGATATTATTTTATTATTTATGATATTGTTTTGGGATTATTTGAGTCGGGTTCGAATTTCAACTCAATCCGACTTGAAACAGGGACCCGGGGGTAGTTTGACTCTAGTGGGACCCACACACTAGTTAGGCATGGCCTACATGATATTAATTTTAGTCCACATGATAGAAATATTTTAGTTAGAGGTTAGACTAATTATTATGGATAAGGTTAGTGTGATTAGAGACTTTAGAATGACTAATTTAGCCCCAACCAATTAGTCCTTTCCTAATACTCATAGAATAGGTTAGTGGAGGCATTTTGGACCTTACCATAATAGGACAAATAGCCCCATATGGCCAGCCACTTTGGGAGAGGATAGGCTCAAGTTCATTTCATTATTCTCATCCACACTCTCTCTCTTGTTCTTCTCCAAATTCCTAGAGAGCAATCCCTAGCAATTTCTCCACCAAATCCTTCCATTTCACCACCAAATCTTCTTTTTTCCTTCTCCATTCTAGCCAAGGAGGAAGCTACCCAAGTTTGGGAGGATTCGGAGCTCGTTCGTGTCCTTTTGGAATCTCTACGTGTCGGTGTCGCTCCGGGAAGACTTTTCTTCGATTCGATCTACCGGGAGGTATAAATCCCTTTTTTTTTCATTTCCTCATGCATATAAGTCTATTTTGAACCCATAGAAATGACCCCCATGGTTGTATCTCCATTTGTGTCCATTTCGTGTCCATTTGGAGGTCATAGGAATGTCCTTGTGTTGTGGTTGTGTCCATGTGGGAAAATCCCAAATTTGGACACACTATGTGTTGTTGTTATGTATGAATGAATTATTACATGTTTAATCTCATATTTTTGTATTGGAGATGTGTTCTATAGTGTCTCATATATATATATTAGTGTAGAGAGTGAGTTCTTGATATATTATGTTATATACTTGTGTTCTTTTGTCTCAAACTACCTAAATCCGTCATAATTTTTATCCACGTTTTTAATTTCAGCCCTAACTTAGAAATATCATAACTTCTAGCTCAAAGCTCGGTTTAATCTCCCATTTTTTAAAAGAAGCATATTGAAGTTAGCTTTCCAAAAACATGTATTAATAGGCCTAATTCTTTCTGTAACTTTCTGGAGAATTATTTGAGTGTCAGCTGTACGAAAGACAAACACGTTCTCGGTGTTTTTGCGATTCCGGGAGTTTCCGAAAACGAAAACGCGATCCGTTTGAAGTTTCGGAAAGCTAACACATAGATCTATAACATAATTTAATCCTAGATTTTAATTCATGCTGAGATGGTACAGTATTGATTATTAGTAGGAGTTACTATTCGGCATATGCATTTTGTGCACCCTTGTGTGTAATATAATATTTTATTTGATTTTAACCCATGTTAATGTATATACATTATGTAATTAAATAGAGAATGCAAGCATGAGTAAATGGTTAAATAAATGATGTATGAGGTGTAAGTATCCTATTTAATGTAAGCATGTATAAGTATGGCTTGTAATGAATATGTAGGTTCCATAGTATGTAATGTATGGTGCATATAGTAGTGCAAGAGAATAAATGAATGATGAATGAATGCAAGCATGAATGTAATGTAATAATAGATGTAATGTATGTAATATACAAGTTAATGAGATGTAATGTTCTATGTTAACACAAATCCTATATTACCTCATGTACCCCCTTACACTATGTTGACACTATCACACTTGACACATTGTTCACTTACACTTTGACACTCTTTGATATGTATACACTATGTATGCCCATTTAACCCTCACTTGCCCCTTTGCCATGTTCACATACACACACATAGCCTCTTAAATAAGTATTTATGAATATAGTTAACTTAGCTATGTATGTATATTATATATATGTTAGCATATTGTGTTGTAATATATAAGTTTATATAACCATTTGAAATGCCATGATTATAGACCTAATGTTGAATACCAATATATGCATGTGTACATATGTGTAGACATATATAGCTTAAAGTAATAGATCACCTAGTGTATATCCAATGTGAATTCTTGCTTATTTGAGTATTGAATAATTGCATGCTATATAGAGTTGGGTGTATGTTGGCTTGTATAGCCTTGTATTGATGTGTGCTTGCTAGGATAGTCTTGGTTAGGCCTAGTAAGACTTACTGGGTTAGGACATGACCTAGTTTGACTAGTACAGTTGACCAGAGTTGACCAAGGGTTGACTTTGGCCTAGTTTGACCTAGATTCATGTAGAATGTATTGTAGTACTTTATATTACCCTTCTGGACATGTTGTGACTTGTGCTGTTCTAATTAGGAGCCAGACACCTCTCCTCGGATAGTATCTTTACCTTGGACATTCAGATATCAGGCGAGTACATTCTCTGATCATTTCATATCCTGTTTAGAATGATTTTCCTGCTTTAAATTACTTTACTTGATACTATCACGTTGGTCACACGGATTTGTACTATATGGATCTTTTCATGAGATATTATTCCCCCCGGGAGCATCGGATACTGTATGTTTTGTGCGTTTCACGAATCATCACGTATCTCTATGCTTCCTCTGATTCACGAATCGCTTGTGACACATGTACTCTCATATTCACAGAGCCATCATGAATCACCTTCACGTATCACTCATTTTATGAGTCATGTAAAGTTTCACGAATCTTAACATAACTTGAACAGATCCTTGTGTATTGATTGGGGATGAGGGAGTAGAAATAGACATGTGAATATTATCCAAGTAGCTGTAGTCATGAATCACTCTCTTAGCTGTAGTCATGAATCTCCTATGCTATTCACATGTTTATATTTTACTCTGCACTGTTAGTTCTCAATGTATAGTAGATATTTCTATTACAGTTCTCTTTCTCTGTTTACATACTGTATTTCCTTCAGATCCTGTATCTTACTTTACTGCATGATTATATTTTCTAACCTGCTATGATCTGTTGAGATGTACTATGCTCGCTCCAGTCCTGACTGGACCCGTTGATAAATTTTACAAATAGCCTGGAGGTTGCCTGCTAGCCTAGAGGAGACAGTAGAGGTTGCATAGATAGCTAGGATTTTTGCTTATAGTTTATTTTCAGTCATCTTGAGTTGTATTTATGGATTACTGTATTTGAGTTTTGAGATGTATCCTGAGTTTGTATCTTAGACACTTAGACTTCTATCTGTTGTATCTCTTTTCGATTTTATGTTTTATCTATCTTCCTTTATGCTCTATCTTAGATGTGATTGAGTTTACATTCTGCTATGTCACCCCCATTCGGGGAGTATAAACTGTTTAGTCTTATACTGTTAGATGCATTGAGACCTAGGACAGCGTTCTATCACCGACACTGCGACGTAGGCTGGGCGTTGTTACGTTCTCGTGCCCTAACTCTAGGGTGCGGGTCATGACACGTTTTTAGTGGTGGCCCATGTAGGTCGAGATTCGCATTAGTACGATTTCGTAGTAGCTCAACGACTTAGTTGTACTACTACGAGCCTGCTATAGGATATATAAATTAAGATGTTAGGATGAGAGGATACTCAATCTCTGTTAGGATTCCTTGAGAGATTCTTGGGATGACCCTTGAGAATCTCATTTTGAATTCCGATTTAAACTCCTTTTCTTTGTTTTGATTCACCTTTTTCCTTGATTTGAATTTAATTTTGTGGATTCATTGTAGAACTTTGAATCCTGGTATTAGTTGATAATTTTGATAAAATTTTGTAGTTGTTGATTTAATTTTGTATTTAGATTAATATTTTCAAATCCAAGGTACTCAATCACACTTAGGATTCTTTGAGAGATTTCTGGGACGACCCCTGAGAAACTCATTTTGAACTTTAATTGGAATTCCTTTTCCTCTTGTTTGGATTCACCCTCATTCCTTGCTATTGAATTTAAGCTTGATGGGTTCCTCTCGTTTGAACCGATGAGAAGGAACATATCTTCATTATTCTTTCTCGCCATTATTTCCTTGCATTCTTATTTACCTCTTATCTTAAACTCTGTCTTATTACATTAAATACCCATATCTTGTCGTCCCTACCAGATGCACTTCGAAACCCTTGAATCTTCGTATCTTTTGCATGGGGAAGGCTAAGGAAGTGACGTAAATTATGTAGCTCAGAGAAGACGTAACTTGTTATCAGATGACTAACTCGATCTTTATTATTTTTGTGCATTAATTACCACCTCTTGAACTCCCACTTTCTAATTGAGATCCTTGACGTTCATTATCGTGACTTTGATATTCGGAATGTAATACTAGCTGTTACCCTCCAACAAATCTTATATGCAAGACCTAGACGAGCTCACCTTCGTGTAGGTATATCATGTCCCACTAAAATCCGTCTTCTTGTACTCTATTTTCTTGATATGATTTTCTGGTCAACTGGCTAAACTATAACCTCTACCATTATACTAAATTTCTTCTTATTTCAATTAGAAATCCAGCCTTGACTCAATTTTTTCGACCCGACATGTGGTGGTATTCTGCTTGTTTTCTTAGATGCTTAACCTTGTACCGCATCTGATTACTTGACCCGTTGGTTAAGAAACTTGGACTATGTAATTCCTTTCATCATTACCACCCTTATATCTTGTGCTGCTAAATTAGCCTTAGTTTTGCAAGCTTATCTATTTTCGAGCTTGGTCATGACATATTTTATTGGGTGGCCACCCACTAACATATTGTCTAATCAGAACCGGTACATGATGGTCTTATCAACCTATTGCACTTTGGTTCGCTTTTTCCTGTATCAATCTACGAGAATGGAGATATAGTTAAACTTGACCCTAGAGTCTCATTCGCGACAGCCTTGACAATTCTCCTTGAAATCTTTTCATCGCCTATGAACCTCGTATTCGTACTCAGTCGAATTAAATTTAATCATGACCTGAACCTCCATCATTGGATGCTCGTGCTCATACTTTGATTTTAATTGATTTTCCTTCTTGCCCAAGTCTAGTTTTATCCCGAAATTGATCAACTTAGATCGTGTCAAGACAAAAATCTATTTGTGATTTGTTGTGCCTAAATTTTCAATTTTTGCCATTTTATGGAATAGTAACCTTTTAATAATTTCTTAGTTGCTTGTTAATGACCAATTTTCATATAGGATGGTAGACAGCCCTACAACCTTGATGATTGTTGTTCCCTTACCTTCCCAATTAGGACACCCTAGATTGTTTGTGTGTTGATACCATAGTACTGTTTTGACCTAGAATGATTAGTGTACCTAGGTGAGACTTCCAACTGCTACGGTATGCCCTGACCTTGTATACTATTCCTTCAAATTGTATGATTTAGATAAAAAAAATTTAGACCTTGATTGTTGGAAAATAGGGACGTCACTCCATTAGTATCAGTTGTAGATATATATGGGTTAGTCCTTGATGTGGGGATGTGTGTCTATAAACATGTAGCTTAGGAGATTTAGGAGAGATTATAGTATCATCCTTGATAGGATGTACTAGTCTTTTGGTGAGTATAAATGTGTTATGAGAGATAGGGGCCTATATGTCTTAGTAATGCATCGTTCCTATGGTAATAGAATGTATTAATAGATGGTTAATAGGAAGATAATAGTTTAAGCATACCTATAGCCTATGATCAGTTCCTTTTCATCCTTAGTTAAGACCACTTTAAAATAGGTCCAGTCCCTTGGATATAGGTTCCAGTCCATATTCTATTGAAGTTCCATTACCGCCGTACAGCAAAGCAGTATTGGAGGTATTCCTAGATTGACACTTTTTAGATGTCCGTTTATTATTCCAGTGTTAGGAAGTGTTACCTTAGATATTGGGTAGGTTAAAGGCTCTAGAAGGAGTACTATCGATCTTAAATTTCGAGGACGAAATTTTTTAAGGTGGGTAGAGTTGTAGCACCCAGTTTCCCAAATGAGGGTAATTTTAAAATTTTGGGTTTATAATTATTTTAATAATGATATTTAATTCATGATATAATTTTTGGTGATTTTAAATCATTTTAAAATTATTTAAATCAATGACTTGTGGTTTTGACGTTTTGCTAGTGAAACCCTAGAGACTGTTTGACCTAGAGCCTAACCATGTAATTATGATATTTTAATGTCATTTTTGGCCTAAGGATATTTTTTGCATTTGACCTCTTTGAATTATTTTATTATTTATGATATTGTTTTGGGATTATTTGAGTCGGGTTCGAATTTCAACTCAATCCGACTTGAAACAGGGACCCGGGGGTAGTTTGACTCTAGTGGGACCCACACACTAGTTAGGCATGGCCCACATGATATTAATTTTAGTCCACATGATAGAAATATTTTAGTTAGAGGTTAGACTAATTATTATGGATAAGGTTAGTGTGATTAGAGACTTTAGAATGACTAATTTAGCCCCAACCAATTAGCCCTTTCCTAATACTCATAAAATAGGTTAGTGGGGGCATTTTGGACCTTACCATAATAGGACAAATAGCCCCATATGGCCAGCCACTTTGGGAGAGGATAGGCTCAAGTTCATTTCATTATTCTCATCCACACTCTCTCTCTCTCTTGTTCTTCCCCAAATTCCTAGAGAGCAATTCCTAGCAATTTCTCTACCAAATCCTTCCATTTCACCACCAAATCTTCTTCTTTCCTTCTCCATTCTAGCAAGGAGGAAGCTACCCAAGTTTGGGAGGATTCGGAGCTCGTTCGTGTCCTTTTGGAATCTCTACGTGTCGGTGTCGCTCCGGGAAGAATTTTCTTCGATTCGATCTACCGGGAGGTATAAATCCCTTCTCCTTTTCATTTCCTCATGCATATAGGTCTATTTTGAACCCATAGAAATGACCCCCATGGTTGTATCTCCATTTGTGTCCATTTCGTGTCCATTTGGAGGTCATAGGAATGTCCTTTGTGTTGTGGTTGTGTCCATGTGGGAAAATCCCAAATTTGGACACACTATGTGTTGTCGTTATGTATGAATGAATTATTACATGTTTAATCTCATATTTTTGTATTGGAGATGTGTTCTATAGTGTCTCATATATATATATTAGTGTAGAGAGTGAGTTCTTGATATATTATGTTATATACTTGTGTTCTTTTGTCTCAAACTACCTAAATCCGTCATGATTTTTATCCACGTTTTTAATTTCAGCCCTAACTTAGAAATATCATAACTTCTAGCTCAAAGCTCGGTTTAATCTCCCATTTTTTTTAAAAGAAACGTATTGAAGTTAGCTTTCCAAAAACATGTATTAATAGGCCTAATTATTTCTATAACTTTCTTGAGAATTATTTGAGTGTCAGCTGTACGAAAGACAAACGCGTTCTCGGTGTTTTCGCGATTCCGGGAGTTTTCGAAAACGAAAATGCGATCCGTTTGAAGTTTCGGAAAGCTAACACATAGATCTATAACATACTTTAATCCTAGATTTTAATTCATGCTGAGATGGTACAGTATTGATTATTAGTAGGAGTTACTATTCGGCATATGCATTTTGTGCACCCTTGTGTGTAATATAATATTTTATTTGATTTTAACCCATGTTAATGTATATATTATGTAATTAAATAGAGAATGCAAGCATGAGTAAATGGTTAAATAAATGATGTATGAGGTGTAAGTTTCCTATCTAATGTAAGCATGTATAAGTATGGCTTGTAATGAATATGTAGGTTCCATAGTATGTAATGTATGGTGCATATAGTAGTGCAAGAGAATAAATGAATGATGAATGAATGCAAGCATGAATGTAATGTAATAATAGATGTAATGTATGTAATATACAAGTTAATGAGATGTAATGTTCTATGTTAACACAAATCCTATATTACCTCATGTACCCCCTTATACTATGTTGACACTATCACACTTGACACATTGTTCACTTACACTTTGACACTCTTTGATATGTATACACTATGTATGCCCATTTAACCCTCACTTGCCCCTTTGCCATGTTCACATACACACATATAGCCTCTTAAATAAGTATTTATGAATATAGTTAACTTAGCTATGTATGTATATTATATATATGTTAGCATATTGTGTTGTAATATATAAGTTTATATAACCATTTGAAATGCCATGATTATAGACCTAATGTTGAATACCAATATATGCATGTGTACATATGTGTAGACATATATAGCTTAAAGTAATAGATCACCTAGTGTATATCCAATGTGAATTCTTGCCTATTTGAGTATTGAATAATTGCATGCTATATAGAGTTGGGTGTATGTTGGCTTGTATAGCCTTGTATTGATGTGTGCTTGCTAGGATAGTCTTGGTTAGGCCTAGTAAGACTTACTGGGTTAGGACATGACCTAGTTTGACTAGTACAGTTGACCAGAGTTGACCAAGGGTTGACTTTGGCCTAGTTTGACCTAGATTCATGTAGAATACATTGTAGTACTTTATATTACCCTTCTGGATATGTTGTGACTTGTGCTGTTCTAATTAGGAGCCAGACACCTCTCCTCGGATAGTATCTTTACCTTGGACATTCAGATATCAGGCGAGTACATTCTCTGATCATTTCATATCCTGTTTAGAATGATTTTCCTGCTTTAAATTACTTTACTTGATACTGTCACGTTGGTCACACGGATTGGTACTATATGGATCTTTTCATGAGATATTGTCCCCCTCGGGAGCATCGGATACTGCATGTTTTGTGCGTTTCACGAATCATCACGTATCTCTATGCTTCCTCTGATTCACGAATCGCTTGTGACACATGTACTCTCATGTTCACAGAGCCATCATGAATCACCTTTATGTATCACTCATTTTATGAGCCATGTGAAGTTTCACGAATCTTAACATAACTTGAACAGATCCTTGTGTATTGATTGGGGATGGGGGAGTAGAAATAGACATGTGAATATTATCCAAGTAGCTGTAGTCATGAATCACTCTCTTAGCTGTAGTCATGAATCTCCTATGCCATTCACATGTTTATATTTTACTCTGACTCACTAGTCACTGTTAGTTCTCTATGTATAGTAGATATTTCTATTACAGTTCTCTTTCTCTGTTTACATACTGTATTTCCTTCAGATCCTGTATCTTACTTTACTGCATGATTATATTTTCTAACCTGCTATGATCTGTTGAGATGTACTGTGCTCTCTCCAGTCCTGACTGGACCCGTTGATAAATTTTACAAATAGCCTAGAGGTTGCCTACTAGCCTAGAGGAGACAGTAGAGGTTGTATAGATAGCTAGGGTTTTTGCTTATAGTTTATTTTCAGTCATCTTGAGTTGTATTTATGGATTACTGTATTTGAGTTTTGAGATGTATCCTGAGTTTGTATCTTAGACACTTAGACTTCTATCTGTTGTATCTCTTTTCGATTTCATGTTTTATCTATCTTTCTTTATGCTCTATCTTAGATGTGATTGAGTTTACATTCTGCTATGTCACCCCCATTCGGGGAGTATAAACTGTTTAGTCTTATACTGTTAGATGCATTGAGACCTAGGACAGCGTTCTATCGTCGACACTGCGACGTAGGCTGGGCGTTGTTACGTTCTCGTGCCCTAACTCTAGGGTGCGGGTCGTGACATATAAAGATAACTATCAGTGACTAGTGAATCAGAGTACAAGATAAACATGTGAACAGCTGGAGGTGATTCATGGCTATACTAAAGAGTTGATTCATGACTACACTACTTTGGAATATTCACATATTTAGTTCTACTTTCCTATTCCTCAATCAATACACAAGGATCCAGTCAAGTTACGTTAAGATTCATGACTACGCTACTGGCTCATAATGAATGATTCATGAATAGATTCGTGAAGGCTCTGTGATTCATGAGAGTACAGGAATCAGAAGCAGATTCTTGATAGATTCATGATAATAGAAGCATGAGATACATGATGTAAGTAAAACACACGAGACATGAGTATCTGATGCTCCCGAGAGGGATAACATCTCATGAAGGGATATATATAGTACCAATCCGTGTTACCAACGTGTCTGCATCAAGTAAAGTAATCTAGAGCAGGAATATAATCCTAAGCAAGATATGAAATGATCAGAGAATGTATTCGCCTGATATCTGTATGTCTAAAGAGAATGTACTGTCCGAGGAGTGGTGTCTGGCTCCTATAGAACAGTGCAAGTCACAACATATCCAAAATGGTAAAATAGACTGCTATAATGCATTCTACATGATGTTTGGGTCAATCTAGGCTAAAGTCATCCTTTGGTCAACTCTAGTCAACTACACTAGTCAACCTAGGTCAACTAGATCAAACCTAACCCAGACAAGTCTCACTAAGCCTAGCCAGTCTATTCTAGCAAGCACACATCATCACAACTCCATACAAGACATCAATCACACATCACATGTGTACACATGCCATATACACATAGGGACCTACATAGGCTAAATAAAATCTATATTGGTAATACATATATTTCCACACATTATATATATCTACTAATTTAATATAAGTAACTTACATATATATATATATATATATATATATATATATATATATATATATATATATATATATATATATATATATATATATGTGTGTGTGTGTGTGTGTGTGTGTGTGTGTGTGTGTGTGTGTGTGTGTAAGTTACTTATATTAAATTAGTATATATATATATATATATATATATATATATATATACTAATTTAATATAAGTAACTTACACACACACACACACACACACACACACACACACACACACACACACACATATATATATATATATATATATATATATATATATATATATATATATATATATATATATATATATATATATATATATATATATATATATATATTTTTTTTTTTTTTGGGGTGGGTGTGTGTGTGTGTGTGTGTGTAAGTTACTTATATTAAATTAGTAGATATATATATATATATATATATATATATATATATATATATATATATATATAAATATAAAATATATATATATATATATATATATATATATATATATATATATATATATATATATATATATATATATATATATATATATATATATATGTAGATAGAAAGGAATAGAATGACAGATGCATATAATATATGTGTGTGGTATTGTGTGAGTGTGTGTGTGCATACAACATAGGCTATGGTGTATCTCAGCTCAGCCATGTGTGTGTGTCATGTGTGAGGGTGGTATAGGGTGATGTGTATGGGTAGGGTTCAGGAAAATCGGTGAATAATGTGTGTATGTGTAAACAGTGCATCCATCTCAGGAAAATCAGTGTAAATGTGTACTGTAGGTAGCAGTGACTATATGATGTGTGTGGATGAGTGTGAGTGAGCTAACTGTGTGTGTCAATAGGTGAAATAGTGTACAAACTGTTCTCAGGTTTGTGCATAGGTGTGTGTAGGGTTTTGCTATTCTCAGTTTTCATGTGTGAGTGTACATAAGTAATATAGGGAAAACAATGTAACATATAACAGTGTATTAGGTTTACATGTGTGTGTATAGCTATCAATCATGATTCTCAGTTTCCATTATGTAGAGTAATGTGTGTGTAATATATGAGAAAACAGTGTGAAAGTTTCAGGAATTAGTGTATCAGGAATTGGTTTCCAGTTCATGTGTGAGTGACAGTCCAATGTGATTCGAAACTCATGATTAAACACCAATCATGAACCCTAACATATACAGTATCATATACACATAAATGAACCATTCATTGCAATTTATCATTAAAAACAGTTTGAAATTACATTTAAATCTCAGAAATCAATAAACAATGAACTACGTATCAAAAAATTGGGGATAAACCAAATTCGAAATCAAAATTCAATTAATATTAAAATCTAATGGTTGGTAATGATATGTGTATGTGTCATAGAGTCACACGTGCCAAGTGTCCACCAAAACAGGAAACAATCATATCCAAACACTCATGCCCACACGCAGACACATACGTGTGCACACAGCGTCGTATAGTGAGTCCAAGGACTCGTGCACTCGACACAGGCCACGTGGAGACACGTGGTCGTACACATGTGTTCGTCAGGGGCAAGGGTAGGTGTCCAACCGCCTGCAAGGCGTGCACGTCGTGTCGTGTCCAAAATACAAGCCTGTATCAGTGCACGTTTTTGACAGTGTAACGTGCAGTGTCAATTCGATGCGGGTGGGATTTCTTCCAATCCGCTTGATCAAATGGCCTAAAATTTTGTCTGTGTCGTGTCAATCATATTTCCAAGGTGTCACCCAAATTTTATCTCAAATGGTGTCGTGTCGTGTCCGCTAGGACACCCGATAGGCAGGGCACAGTGCACACTGTGTTGTGCACGGGTTTCCGTGTCTAAAACTGACACGAATCGTATCAAAAATCAACTTTGTCGAGTTGGGAAATAAAAACACATATAAATCTACATTTCCATTTAATTACTCGCTAAAAACAACAAACTAAAACCCTTTGGGGCATTTCATCAAACACCTAGTTCTAGGTTAGGATACATGTCCGATAAGGACACAAAATCAATATAAATTGACATAAAACTTACACCACAGCTAGGGGTCACCTAGATCTAGGCTAGGATACAAAGAAAACAAAATTTAATTACAATTTAGAGGGTTTACCTATAGTGTGCAAATGACCAAGAAAAGTCCCAAATCGAATGGTTCCTCTTGCTACCCAATCTCTCTAAATTGTTTCCAAACTGAAATTACTCTCAATGAACATCAAGTAGAGAATGATTAGATTCTATTGCAAAAGATTTGTATAAAAAAGGAATTAAAATAGATTTGTTATGAATTTGGGAAGATGGCAATTACCTTTCCTTCAAAAAGTTGATTCAACACAAAAGAGGCAAGAACAAAGGAATACGAGACTTTATAGGGGGGAATACCAATGTGTGGCCGGCCACTAGGCTGAAATTAGGGTTAGGGTTTCATGGCATGGGCCTTGGGCCAAGTTGCATTGGTAAATAAAATCAATTCATGAGCCACAAGTCGTTGAACCTAGTCTTTATTCTCCTATTTCAGACTTGATTCTAAATGAGTAAACTTGGGTTGACCTAAGTTAGACTAGGGTCCCACCAAGCTAATCAACTCACCCTAGCTAGAGTCAACATCTAGGTTAGCCTCCAAAGTCTCAACTAGTCAAAGTCAAAAAATAACAATCATCACTTCAATAAATCAAAATAAATTCAAAAAATTCTCAAATGACCAAAATATCCTCAAGCTAAAATGTGGTAATGACACCAAGCATCACTCTATCTCCAACATCATCCCAAAAGTGTAGTGTATGGCATCGTCGTCCATATAGTGCCTCGAATGGAGACATACCGATGCTGGCTTGGTAGATGTTGTTGTATGAAAACTCTACCAAGTGAAGATGACTCTACCATGATCCTCCGAAGTCCAGTACACAAGTCTTCAACATGTCCTCGAGCGTCTGAGTTATCCCCTCGGACTGTCCATCAGTCTGTGGGTGGTATGCTGTACTGAACTTGAGCCGACTGCCCAACTCCTCCTGCAAGCTCCTCCAGTAATGGGATGTGAATCGGCTGTCCCGGTCCGATACGATGCTCACCAGTACTCCGTACAAGCGAACTATCTGCTGCATGTATAGCTCTGCCAACTTTTCGGTAGAAAGTTCCACCTTGAAGGGTATAAAATGAGCATACTGAAGAACAGATGGCAACTCTAGAGGGGGGTGAATAGAGTTATAGCAATAATAACCAATTAAAAAAATCAACTCTTTCACGATCTAAAAATAATCAGAGTAAATGCGAAAAATAAATAAGGAGCAAGAGAGCATACGCAAACACAGCCGATTTTAACCTGGTTTCCCTCGTGGAGGACTAGTCCAGGCCTGAGAACTCTAGCTCAGGATTAAATCCACTATTTATGAAATAATAGTTACACCCCGTGCCTTTACTTCAGAAGAGCACGTCAACTTCTTACAATGGATCGCAGTGGCGATGCTTGGAATTTTCCAAGCTACTTCTTGAACTCTTGTACAAGACTCCTAACTGAGAGATGCTGAGCACTCGAGACTTAGAAAACTTGGGGCTAGTAGATGAGAAGGGTATGGCTTATATTGAGCTTAAGAGAGAAGAGAAAAGAAGATTGGATGAATGAAAATGAGAGAATTCTTGGCCTATTTATAGGTTTTTAACAGGCAGAATTCAGCCAGAATTCTGGTAGAAATTTTCAAAAATTTGGCCGTTGGACAACTAGCAACCAGCCAACCCTAAAAATTAGGCTACTGATTTTTAGGGGACAGAGTTCGGCCCGAACTCTGTGTGGAGGTAGAGTTCGGCCCGAACTCTGTCTCCAGAGCACAGAATTGGTCCAAGGTTCCAATAGGCCAAGTTTGGATGTGGAGCTTTATGGATTTTGGATAGGTTGTGGGTTGAGTCTCAAGAGCCCAGCATAACTCAGCTTACAATCATTCTAGACTCAATAAAATATAAAAGTACAGACGCGAAAACGACTTTTATTTGCACAACTGAGCTGTCGTCTGGCTTGAGCAGAATATAGTCGTCGTGTGTCGTATTGAATTATCATAAGTATTATTTAGTCAATGTTATCAATATTTGGTTGACTGTGACTTTGTGTCAACAATCTCCCCTATATTGATAATTGACAAAATAATAATTGTATATTCAATATCCATATCTGGACATATGTGACGACATAGCTCCCCCATATTAAGTGCCGAGCTTAAGAGTAGCTCCCCCATAAACAATGCTGTGAATCTCTGTTGGCCTGTTAATAATATTCTTCCAAAAGCACATATAAACCAAACAAATAGAAACAGAAACAGAATATACACATAACTCCCCCTTTTGGCATTTAGCAATATGAGATAGATAAATGATAACTGGCAAAACACACGTAAAGGAGAAGAAACTGCATATAAGATAATGATCAAGAGTCATAATGACATAGAAACTGATAATAGAACTACCAAAGTCTCAAAAGCACAATGCATAATAAGTCTACTACAAATCAAATACATAAAAGTAACTAAAGCAGAATACAGAAAACATAATCTAAGATCTCCAGTAGCAGCCTCAAGTAGCAGTCCAAAACCATCATCGAGCACGAGAGGGCTCGGCGTCGTCCGATGGATCAGTAAAGGAGCGACGTGGGTCCACAAAAGCCGCATCCGAATCCATGTAGCGACGAACCCAAGGGTCATCAATACGAAAGCCCTCACGATCGGGATCTCGCTCCATAGGAATGGGCATGGAAGGATGATGAGACATGGAATACCGAATATCATACAGTGAGTTGTTGATAGCACTCATCTGCAAGGTAGTCCGATAGTCCAGCTGAGTCTATCGATCGTCCTCCAAAGTGAAACGATCTCGAAGCATGGCCTGAAGTTACTCAAGAGTGGCCGGAGGAGGAGGAGGATCCTGTCCGAGAGGAGGGGCATCTGGCTCATCCTCAGAATGCTCAGACACGACCGGTGAGCCAATGGCCGCATGAAGCCTCCTTGCCTTGGAGAAAAAGGCAGGGGCAGGTAAGAATGGACACTCATCAAGGGGTACATAGAACGTACGAAAGATCATAGGAAGGTATAAGGCATAAACCAAAGATCTTGGTTTCTTCCTACAGTTGATCATCCAATCCATCATTGTGCGTAGGAGGTTAAAGGGAACATGAAAGTGGAGATGGTACAAAGTTGAAATCTTAAAATAAGTGACTTCATCGGTAGAATCCGCTTTGGGTAGAATGGTATTGAAAATGATCCGATGAAGCTCATAGAAATAAGGATTGAGGAATTTTGCCAAGAGCTTACGAGGACGTGTGTTAGGGCTACACAGGTCGTCCTTGAAGCTCTCTAGTAAAATCCCTTCGGGAAAGATAAATGATCTAGCTTCAACAAGCTTCTCCCAAGAATTAGGCTCTTGAAGTTCAAGATATTCGGCCAATTCAAAATCATCAAATGAGATATCAATACCCGCAACATGTGAATAGATGCGAGTATCATCATGAGTCAAGTTGCAATAAAACATTTGAATGGCACTACGATAAATGACGGAATTTGAGGTAACATGTTCGTCAAGGCAAAGGTCATTAAAGAGTGCATCATATTGTGAGAAAATTGTAAAGTTTATGGGATGTCCCGCAAACACCGGACGTGTCCGAAAATCACTAAACCACTCATTTGATGCGTCTAGTGATATAAAAATTCGGTCGTCAAAAGTGTTTGGATCACGTGGACGTGGAGGATTGAACAATGGAAGGGTTTGTTGATCAATACCCGGTGCAACGAGTGGTGCAACGGGAGGCTCAACAGGAGGAGGAGCATTCGACGAGGACGCACCCTCGGTCCGAAGTCTCTTCCCACGGTTAAGCAATCGTGGAGCCATAACACAATAGATAGATGATAATAAAGAAATTTGAGATATAGAGAAGTAAGGAATTATACCTCAAAATAGTGAAAGATTATGAAAGAGAATTGAAAACTAAGCCACCTCCTTGAGTTTGGGGAAGAATGGAGCAGTAGGAAGGAGAAACTAGGGTTAGGGTTTTGAGAGTTTTGAGTTGGAGAAGTAGAAAAGGTGCTAAGAAGGAAGGAGAGGGAAGAGAAACCAAAATTAAGAGAAGAGTTTCTCTTGGTAGGGTCAATTAATGACCATTGGATCAACAATTGGATCAACGGCTGAGCCTGTTCCCGGTTCTGGAACAGGCATGCCGAATTCGGCCCGAACTCTGGTAGGGACAGAGTTCGGCCCGAATTCTGGATCCTGGGGACAGAACATGAATCAGGCTGAGTTGAGTAAAAAATTGGTTAAGTAAAGATAAAAACCAATATACTACATGAGTTTAAGTACAGAAAAGGAGTAAATAGATAAATAGCAAATAGTTAGTTCAAAGCAGTAATATGAAGTATGAAAAATTAGTATTTTAACATGTGATAGATGAAAATGAACCGTATAATAAACAAGGAATTATATCGTAATTCAATATTTTGAAGCTGCCATGGGTTAGCTGCAGGGGCCGGATCCCAGCTAGCGGTAGTCCTGAGGACTAGTGCACCATGTCGCTTAGGCTTTTACGCCTTGTTGTCAGAAGGGCCCTTTCGGCTTGTACCCATAGCACGTTCATCATGAGAGAATCACAATATATTCGATATTTACGCAGGTTTATTTTAATTTATAACAGCTTCATCTAAAATTCCAAGTTCACGATAAAGAAAATTGAAGCGCTCTTCGGATAATGGTTTGGTGAAGAAATCTGCTAACTGATGATCAGTGTCAATAAATTCTAAGTTAATCATACCATTTTGCTGATGATCACGCAAAAAGTGGTGACAAATTTCAATGTGCTTCGTGCGTGAGTGACAAATGGGGTTCTTAGTCAAGTTTATAGTACTAGTGTTGTCACAAAAGATTGGAATATGCATGAAAGATAAATTATAGTCTTCAAGGGTTTGCTTCATCTACAGAATTTGTACACAACAACGCCCAGCTGCGATGTATTCAGCTTCTATTGTGGATAGTGTGACAGAATTCTGCTTCTTGCTAAACTAAGAGACTAAAGCTTTTCCTAATAAATGACACGTACCGCTCGTACTTTTACGGTCGACCTTGCATCCGGTGAAGTCAGCATCAGAATAACTAATGAGGTCAAATGATGTTGACTTGGGATACCATAGGCCCACTGTAATCGTACCCTTAAGGTATCGAAAGATACGCTTAACCGCGGTCATGTGTGATTCCTTAGGATTTGCTTGATATCTAGCACACAGGCAAACGCTAAACATTATATCAGGACGACTAGCAGTAAGATAGAGTAAACTGCCTATCATACCTCGATACTTACGTTGATCTACGGGTTTGCCACTATCATCTGGTTCAAGTTTGGTTGAAGTAGCCAAAGAAGTGCTGATTGGTTTGACGTTATCAAGGTCAAATTTCTTCAGCACGTCCTTTGTGTACTTTGACTGACAGATGAAGGTTCCATTTGACATTTGTTTGACTTGCAGCCCGAGAAAGTAGTTGAGTTCTTCCATCATGCTCATCTCAAACTCGGTCTGCATACACTTGGCAAAATCTTGACAAAGAGTTTCATCAGTAGACCCAAAAATATATCATCTACATATATTTGTACTAAAAGGATAGTGTCTTTGAAAGATTTTATGAAAAGTGTAGTGTCAATTTTCCCTTTTGAAAAATCTTTCTCAAGCAAGAAATTGCTTAGCCGTTCATACCAAGCTCTAGGGGCTTGTTTGAGGCCATACAGCGCTTTCTTTAGCTTGAACACGTGGTCGAGAAATTTATGATTTTCAAAGCCAGGGGGTTGTTTTACATAGACTTCCTCCTTAATAAAACCATTCAAGAAAGCACTTTTAACATCCATTTGAAATAATTTGAAATTTTGAAAATTTGCAAATGCGCAAAGCATCCGAATGGATTCTAATCTAGCAACAGGAGCATACGTTTCATCGTAGTCGATACCTTCCTCTTGGTTGTATCCTTGGGCTACTAGACGAGCTTTGTTGCGTGTGACGGAACCATCTTCATTCACTTTGTTTCTAAAGACCCATTTAGTACCAATAATCGAGTGATTAGCCGATCTAGGAACAAGTTCCCATACTTGGCTCCTCTCGAATTGGTTGAGTTCCTCTTGCATAGCAGAAATCTAAAATTCATCATTGAAAGCTTCTAAAATATTTTTAGGCTCAATTTATGAAATAAATGCAGTGCTAGCAATAGAGTCTCTTAATGATGATCTAGTAGTTACTCCTCGTGAAACCTCATCGATTACCAAATTTTCTGGATGTGATGGCTTGAAAGAGAATTTCTTAGGCAAGATTTCCAGAGAATTTGTTTCGGTTGTGGTATTCATTGGAGTAGACGTTGATGGATCAACATCATCATCAAGAGTAGCTGCTGCACTATTATCTTCATCAAAAGTCACATTGGTAGACTCTTCCACAATTAATGAACGTTTGTTAAAAACTCTATATCCCTTACTCTTGGCAGCATAGCCAAGGAAAATACCATCGTCAGCTTTGGCATCAAATTTGTCTAAGTTATCTTTGGTGTTAAGGATAAAACATCTACAGCCAAAAACTCTAAAATAAAAAAACATTTGGGGTTCTCCCGAACCAAAGCTCATAGGATGTTTTCTTCGTAATAGGACGAATAAGTACCCTATTTAAAATGTGGCATGCTATACTGACAGCTTCAGTCCAAAAGTATTTCGGAAGTGAGAACTTGTTCAACATGACTCTAGCCATATCGCCAAGAGTCCTATTCTTTCGCTCTATAACACCATTTTGTTGGAGAGTTCTTGGACAAGAAAACTCATGATCAAAACCATTGGAATCATAAAACTTTTTAAAATCAGAATTTTCGAACTCGCCTCCATGATCACTTCGGATTTGAGTAATCATGTAGCCTTTTTTGTTTTGAACTTTCTTGCCAAAAATCTTAAAAACTGAAATAGCATCACTTTTATAAGTAAGAAAGAAAACCCAAGTAAATCTTGAAAAGTCATCAATAATAACAAAGGCATAGAGTTTTCCACCAAGACTGGCTACTCTACTAGGGCCAAATAAATCCATATGGAGTAGTTGAAGGGGTCTAGTAGTGCTTACAGAGTTTATGGAATGAAAAGATGACTTGGTTGCCTTATTCAACTCACATTCAGCACATACGGTGTCCTTTTTGAATGTGATGTCGGGCAAGCCTCTAACTAGCTTCTTGGTCGATAGCCTGGATATAGCATCCATATTGGCATGACCAAGATGCTGGTGCCATAGTAACCGTTCATCTTTATGAGCATATAGGCATCTACCTGCATTGTTAGTATCTATAGACAAATAGAAAATATAAATATTGTCCTCTCTTACCCCTTCAAAAGCAATGTCTTCTGTTGACCTATCATAAATAAGGCATTTGTTTTGTCCAAAGTTAATGTCATAACCATGGTCAGCAAGATGACTGATGCTGAGCAAGTTATGCTTTAACTCGGTCACTAGGCAGACATCCTTTATTATGGGAGAGGGAGGATAACCAATAATACCATTACCTATAATATAACCTTTTAGGTTATTACCGAAGGATACATATCCTTCTCTCTTCATCGATAGTGATGTGAAAAGATGTGCGTCTCCCGTCATATGCCGCGAGCATCCACTATCGAGAATCCACTTACTCTTAGTTGATGAGGGAAGGTCCACCTACATCAAGAGTAGATGTGACCTTTGGTACCCAAGTTCTTGAGGGTCCTGAAGAGTTAGTTTTTGGAAACCATGCATATATCTTTCTACCTACTAATCCTCTAATTTTACATTATGGTAAAATGTGTCCATATAAACCACAATAAGTACATGTAGCATTCCTATTTACATTAGGAGCATGCTGATGATGTCTATAAGCAGAATAATGAGGAGAAGTGTGATGATATATAGATTCAGCATGGTGATGATGACTATGTGGAGTGGCATGGTGATATTGTTTATATGGCATGGCATGATGATATTGTCTATATGGCATGGCATGATGAGATTGTCTATATGTAGAGTGATGTTGATTGTGTCTTTGTGCAACATGTTGACGACTGTATCTACGTGTAGCATGATGTTTTTGTGACATATGATGATTATTTCTACGTGTATGTGGTTTGTGTCCTTTGTGAAAGTGTGTGTACATGTAAGCATGATTGTGAGCAGCATGAGGATGACGTGGTTGACTAGTATGAGTTGTGTCATGCTTTGTGTGTGTCTCATGTGATTGGGTTTGAGGTTGAGCAACCTGTTTTCCTAATTTAGTCTCTAGTTTCTTAGAGACAGCTTGTAATTCAGTAATCTTAGCATTCAAACCATGCATCTTAGTAATAGTAATCTTGTGTCTGCTCTTTTTTTCTGCAAGCTCCGTGTTGAGTGCTGTGATTTCTTGTTTTTGTTGCTCAATATGTGCTTCGACATTATGTAAGCTTATTTTAAGCTTAGATACCTCATCAGTGACATCCGTGGGTGTAGTGTCTCTAATATTATCAAGTAATAGAGAAAGTCTTTGTATTTCGACTTCATGACTTTTGATTTTGTCCTTGGCTTGTTTGTATTTACCAATGACCTTTTTATGGTCACTAAGTAAATCGGTGAAAGTATCGCCAAGTTCATCAAAAGTGAAGTCGTCAAGAGTTTCGTTTGATACCTTGTCGGACGTCGCCATTAGGCACACATTAGCCGTATCTTGAGGAGAGTTCTTTTCTTCCTCGGAGTCACTAGCTTCGCTTTCATGCCAAATGCTTGTGTTGGCATATTTCTTTGAGGAGGTCTTCTTGTGTGGCTTCTCATAGCGGTTGCTCTTCTTTAAGAATGGACAGTCTTTTCGGATGTGTCCCGTCTTCTTACAACCGTAGCAAGTTGGCTCTTCTTCTTCTTCATCTTCTTGTGGTTCATTCTTTCTTCGATTGAAGCGAAGGAATCTCTTGAAGTTGCGAACCATGAGGGCTTGATCATCGTCTTCTGAGTTGTCGTCATCCGTCTCTTCGGGTTCAGCCCTCCGTTGGTGAGCTTTGAGTGCGATCTCCTTAGCCTTAGGAGCAGGCTCTTCGAAGTCCTTGAGGTCAAGCTCATGAGTCATTAGCTTTTCCATCAAGGTCTCCATAGACATGGTTGTGAGATCATTTCCTTCTATGATGGCTGTCACCTTAGGGTTCCAAACTTTTGGTAGCCCCCTAAGTAACTTGCAAATCTTCTCGTGATTTAAATATTGCTTCCCAAGCGAAGACAGGGGGTTGATGATGTCGAGGAATCTTGTGAACATTTGCGTGATCGTCTCATTTGGCTTCATCTTGAAAGTCTCGTATTCTTGAGTGAGACGGCTTATCTTTGATTCCTTGACTTGGGTGGTTCCTTCATGCGTCACTTCTAGAAGCTTCCATACTTCGTGGGATGTGGTGCATGTAGAAACCCTGTTGAACTCATTCCTGTCTATAGCACAGAATAAATCATTAATAGCTCTCACGTCTAGACTTGCCTGTTTCTTCTCCTCGTCAGAATATTTGTCATATGATTTCTCAACGAGATTGCCATTGACAACTATTCTGACGGGCTTTTTGTAACCGTCAGTAACGATAGTCCACAAGTCAAAGTCTAGCGACTTGAGATAAAAACTCATCCTTGTTTTCTAATACGTGTAGTTAGTTCCATCAAATAGGGGAGGCCTATGAGTGGACTGTCCTTCACCGTGATTGGAAATCAAGGATTGTGTGGTTGCCATGGATCAACTCTAGGATGTAAGTCCTTATAAAGAGAACAGAGCTCTGATACTAATTGAAGAACAGATGGCAACTCTAGAGGGGGATGAATAGAGTTATAGCAATAATAACCAATTAAAAAATCAACTCTTTCACGATCTAAAAATAATCAGAGTAAATACGAAAAATAAATAAGGAGCAAGAGAGCATACGCAAACACAGCCGATTTTAACCTGGTTTCCCTCGTGGAGGACTAGTCCAGGCCTGAGAACTCTAGCTCAGGATTAAATTCACTATTTGTGAAATAGTAGTTACACCTCGTGCCTTTACTTCAGAAGAGAACGTCAACTTCTTACAATGGATCGCAGTGGCGATGCTTGGAATTTTCCAAGCTACTTCTTGAACTCTTGCACAAGACTCCTAACTGAGAGATGCTGAGCACTCGAGACTTAGGAAACTTGTGGCTAGTAGATGAGAAGGGTATGGCTTATATTGAGCTTAAGAGAGAAGAGAAGAGAAGATTGGATGAATGAAAATGAGAGAATTCTTGGCCTATTTATAGGTTTTTAACAGGCAGAATTCGGCCAGAATTCTGGTAGGAATTTTCAAAAATTTGGCCGTTGGACAACTAGCAACCAGCCAACCCTAAAAATTAGGGTGCTGTTTTTTAGGGGACAGAGTTCGGCCCGAACTCTGTGTGGAGGCAGAGTTCGGCCCGAACTCTGTCTCCAGAGCACAGAATTGGTCCAAGGGTCCAATGGGCCAAGTTTGGATGTGGAGGTTTATAGATTTTGGATAGGTTGTGGGTTGAGTCTCAAGAGCCCAGCATAACTCAGCTTACAATCATTCTAGACTCAATAAAATATAAAAGTACAGACGCAAAAATGACTTTTATTTGCACAACTGAGCTGTCGTCTGGCTTGAGCAGAATATAGTCGTCGTGTGTCGTATTGAATTATCACAAGTATTATTTAGTCAATGTTATCAATATTTGGTTGACTGTGACTTTGTGTCAACACACACTTCGTCAGCCTATCAACGATAACCCATACGGCATCCTTCCCTTCTTGAGAACGAGAAAGCCCTGAAACAAAATCCATCGTAATGTGTTCCCACTTCTATTGGAAAATGGGTAACTACTGCAGTAGACCGGCTGGTCTCTGACGCTCTGCCTTTACCTGCTGGCAAACTAGGCACCTCGAAATAAAGCGTGATACATCTCTCTTCATCCCGTGCCACCAGAGATGCTACCGCAAGTCACGGTACATCTTGTTGGCACCGGGGTGAATAGAATATCGCGACCAATGTGCCTCCTGCAAGATTGCCTCTATCAGCTCACCCTTTGGCACGCATAACCGACTGGCGTGTCTCAAAGATCCATCCTCTACTATGGTGAAGTCATCAAAAAATCCAGCTAAAGCTTGAACTCTGTGTCTGCGGAGGATCTCATCTATAGACTGGTTCTCCTTGATCTGCTCCATCAGATCTGACTGAATATCTAGCACCATCATCTGTATCACTGATCCTAGTGTTTTACTTAACAAAAAGCCTTTACAACTTCAAGAAAAGAAAACGAGAAAAAGTACAAAAGTACAAATTTGATTCTGGGAATGTATTGCTATGGAAGTCTGATTCACAAATGATCACTTTGTTCCTTGGACCACACAACGATGTTGAAGAAACTTGCTGTCTTGAGGAAGAAGGAAGAACAACTGAAGAACGGAGACCTTAGAAAGGTATCGACAAAGTTGGCACTGATGGCACAAGTCGAATGCTTTCCTGCTCTACTTCACTTTGTTCTTGAGAAGAAGAAGTAAAAGAGAACACTCGGGAATTATAACAATTCTTTTGATTCTCTCCGTCCGATTCTGTCCTTTTTGCTGTCAAAATTATTGCCTATTTATAGGTTTAAGTCTTCCGAGAAATAAGCAGCAAAATAAGGCTATTACGCATATTACGCATGCAACTGCCATACACGATCTCATTTAGAGCTTTACGCAAGTGCCATGTGTCCCACATACTGCTAACTGCTCGGCTCAACACAATGCAAGTATTTTGGAAGCTTTACGCAGACAATGCCACGTAGCCCACATATATACAACTGCTCAGCACGATCATATTCAGAGTCTTACGCAGACGCCATGTGTCCCACGTACTGTAAAAACATAATCTCGTACACGTGTATCCTGCCACGTACCCTATAATTATGGTAATTTACGTACAGAAGAAAAAATGATTAAACTCAATTAATGCTCCCCTGCGTATAGTGGCTAATCAGCCTTGGGTATTAAAATAAACCAAATAAACTAATACGCATATACTTAAGAGTGGCTAATATAGCCTTAAGCATTTAATTAGCTTAAATAGACTCTTGCGTATAGGGAAAATAATTGAGCGTAATACTTCTCCTCTGTTAGTACACTAACCAATGAATATTGAGTTACGTGAGATGTCTTTTCGTGAACAGTGAAAACCATCATTATAGCCGTCTGCGTATAGCATCTCCTTGATTCCAATATGTCTCTCCGTCTTTTGTGCCATTAAATGTCAGAGAAAAAGAATAATGGCTGTCAGATCCCATATCTCTGCATTAAATGTAGAGATGACAGCCTGTCCCTACTGCGTAGAAAGAATAGGACAGGTGGCATCTGCGTACAACCCCTGAGCAACCATTGCGCGCGTAGAGTAAAATAGGACAGCTGGCGTCTGCGTACAACCCCTGAGAAACCAGTGCGCGCGTACAAACCGATTTAGCTTTATAAACTATGTTGACTCAGTTTGACCTGCGTACAACATATTTTGGCTTGGCTTTTGCGTAGAAATAGCTAATTTATTTTTAGCTTCTACAAGACCCCCTTCAAAGTTTTCAAATATGTTAAAATATTTGAAATACTTTGAAATAGAAGCGTAAAAACCAGGGATTTTAACAACTCTTGCGTACAATTCGGGATACCAACAATCTTTGACCAATTGTGTATAGTTCGGGATAGTAACCGTCACTTTTGCAAGATTTTCAAAACTTTCTTCTATAAATAGAACTCCATTTCAAAAAGAACTTTCGCTTATTATCTGAAATTTCAAGAGTGCATCCTCTTTTCTCAAAAGTTTTGTTCTTCTTCTCCCTAAAAAATCACTCCATCAATGGCTCCAAAAAGCAAGACTGTCGCCGGTAAAGGAAAGAAGAAGGCAACTGCAGCACCGCCGACTGATCACGTCGAGACGACCACTCTGCAATCGGAAGAAACTCCAGAGATTCTCCCAATTGTGGCTCATCCTATAAGAGGTAGGAATCTCTTCGACTCTTGATCATCATTGGAGACGAATCTTTGATCAGAGTGTAATCAATGAGGATGACGAGGATAACAATGGACAAATTAAGAACTTAACCATCATAAACCCTGAAACTCTCGCCCACGCTGTGCGTGTTAGCGTAGAGATTTGGGAAAATAATGATGCCCACGTGTATACGTGTCAGCATACAAAAATATCAACACAATACGCCCACGTGTATACGTGTCAGCGTAAAGTGTTTATTCATCAAATACGCACACATAAAAAATGTGTAAGCGTATAGCCTTTACGCGCAGATATAAAGACTATTTAATGTGAATTAATTCAGTAATTTGCATAAAGCAAAAAATGAAAACTTGAATCTTTATGCACAAACTTGCGTATGACCATCTGTATAGATATCTGCGTAAGAATAATCTGCATAAAGTTGTATGCGTAGACACTGCGTAGAGTCATCTGCGTAAGGCTGTCTGCGTAGACATTGTGTAAAGTCATCTGCGTAAGGCTGTCTGCGTAGACATTGTGTAAAGTCATCTGCGTAGAGTAGTCCATTTAACCATCTGCGTAAGAGATTTTGGCTATTTGACTAACTTTATCATCTCTTTCATTGCAGTAAATTTACAAATTCATCCATTGGCAGAAATATTTGGTTCTCCTTGTGGAATTATGGGCTCCAATTATCTGGAAGATTTATCGCATGTTAACTTCCCACAGACCAATCCAATTTATCCTGAAGAAAGGAGTAATTTGATCACATCACAAGGGGAGAGAATGTTGTTATCTTTGATGAATGGGGAAATATTGATGTCTTTAACTTTAAAGCAATATTTAAAGCCCTCATTTTTATTTGGAGATGCAATTGATAATGAATCCCAAACAAACCCAAAGAAGGAGTCGTGGGTATTCAAATTTGAAAATACGGCAATGTACCTCCCCGAAATGAATAGGGATTATCCGATTGCTGCCTTTTTTCATGCTACACATCCTAGAAGGATGGCATGGAATCTGACTCCTTATACAAACGGAAAACCTGGCAAGATAGTATTCAGAAGAGAACAGGCTAACTGTATGGGATACTTCACCAGTACTAGTTATGGAGGTGTGGTCCCGTTCCAAGGGTTAATGCCTGGAGAAAATCCCAGTAAAGACTCTTCCTTGATCCAACCGGTCCAAATAAAAATGAACATAAACCGGTTTATGAACAAAGGAGTATTATATCCTTCAGGGAACCCTAGACTCCAAGGATGGATGAATCCTCAGAATAAAAATTGGATCATGTTGACAGCCTGGGTGTTGAAGTATTTTAAATCAGAGCTGCAGACCATTGGACTATATAATGCAGTTACTGCTACTAGTCAAGGAATCCATATAAATCATAATTTATTCCTGGCTCTGATGGAACTGTACATCAATTCCACTGGTACCATTTCAACTCCAATTGGTGAGATGGGGTTTGCACTCCATGAAATGGAATATATTTCAAGATTACCAATGGGAGAACTCCCTTATGAAGAGTATACCCCTACCAACCAAGAATTGGCAGAGATTCAGAAGCAGAATCCTCAGTTGGTTGAAGTATATCAAGAATTAATGTGTCACTATCTGACTTGTACTACCATGTATGAAAGTCCTTCAAATTTGGCCTACGTCAATAAATGGACAACATATTTATTCTATCACAAGAATAGACTTCTCAAAGAAGACGGAGAAAGGTTCCAAGAGAACAAGTCTCAAATTGTCAATCTCATGACCACAATGCCTGGGGATGTAATAGTTGCTTTGATGAATCAACACAAGATCCCGGACAGATATCTGTCATCAAAAACTGGTGACTTTCCAGCAGGGATAGAAACCCTCAGTTATCTTCGTCATAGCAGAAAGCACATCTCGAAAGAGGCCCTACTAGCTGGCTACTTATCCTTGTGGCTACGCAAATGGATTGTTCCTGGATCTACTTCTATAGATAGAATCCATCGAGACATATTATGGCCGGCAGTACGTCTAGTTTTCAGGGCTAAATTGAGTCTGCTTCCAGCCATGGTGTGTCGGCTTCAATCTGGTTTAAGGAGTTTCAGTGATGAATTAGTTCTAGGAGCTAAAGCTCGTAGCGAATTTCCCAGAGTGGAGCTACCCTTCCTGTTTTTGATGGGTTGGTTATTACTTCATAATAACCGCTTGATGTCTCCAGGCCCAGAAGATCCATCAGGGTTATTTCTTCTGAAATATAACAAAGCTTCATGGAAGATGACCTCTGTTGCTGACACTCGAGCATCGTTAAATTACTCCCATGGTTGGAGTTTTTTCTGCACCCCACCCTCAGTTCCATCAAACCTTCTGGGTATACGTCTGGAAGATGGAGGTCAAGATAGAACATCACTCCCTCGACCGGCATTTAAATGGCTTTTATACATCAGACCATCTCATTTGATGTACAGGAATGGTGAACGCTGTATATTCGAACCTTATCTGCCAAGTAGATTTGCAAGGCAGTTTGGATATGTCCAGCTTCATGTTGGAAATGCTTCAACAGTCTTCAATAGTTACGGGAAGTTAGTTGATGGTGCCAGGGTTTGGCGATATTTTAGTACTGGATGTACAGGAGCCCAATTCTATATACCAACTACTTCCATTACTACTGAATTGAAAATACTACGATCGTACACAATCTTCTATTCTTCTATCCGTTCTTTTTCCCACGGATATGATTTAAGAAGAAGTCTCCGAATCAGAAAAGAAGGAGATCCAGAAGAAGTTGTTCGAGTACCAGAAGATGCCCCAATAAATGACGCTGTTCCAGATGAATTTCTGGAAGTTATTGTCACAGATAAAGAAGAAGCTCCCGTACTTACTGCTAAAGGTGGGAAGAAACGGGGATTATCTTTGACAATCAGTTCCCCAAAGAAAAAGAGGAGAGCAATAAAAAGACCGCTTCTCCTGGATGAGCCAGAATTTGAAGAGGAAGTTTCTAATGTCAATCTTCCATCAACCATAGATCCTGAGGTAGGATCTTCATCTGCAGTTGCACCACAAGTTCAATATCTGGGATCCACCACTGATACTCATGCACAAATTGCAAGTGAACCAGCTATTCCTCCACAGATAACTGTTTCTCAGCCGATAACTGTTACTACCACAGTTTCAGAAATTACTCCAAATATAGAGTCTTCTACAGCTCTTCTTGAAGAAAATGTAGAGTCTTCCACAGCTCCTTTTGAAGAAGGTTCTTCTGTAGCTCCAAGGACCATTACTGAAGTCATTGAGTGGGATACTCCCACTGAGAATGAACCCATTCCCTCTGATGAACCAGCTTTAGATTTGGGTGAGGATGATTGGGAGGATATGGACTCTGATGATGACTTTTTATCAGGTCCAAATCTTTCTTTTATATAAAATAGATTTTATTCATATGATCAGATATTATAACTATTTTATTTATTATTTTCTTTACAGGGACAAGTTCTATACTCAAGAAAATCATTTCTCCTGTCAAGAAAACCCCTCTTCAGAAGATTACTCCTCCTGTTAAACCACATGTAAAAGAAGTGGATGATTCAGATGAGGAAGATTCTGAAACTGAAAAATCAATTGAAAAATCTTCTGAAGAAGTTCCTGCAGAACCATCTTCTATTGTTCTTAAGAAAGACTCGGCTGTCGTTATGAACCTAACAGGACAATCAGTTACAGATGTTGCAGCTCTGAATGTCATAAACGAAATGGAAGATACTCCAGTTAATATTGAAGAATCAGCAACTGAAGATGTCGTAGTTACAGCTGCTGAAATTGAAACCACAACAGGAACACTTTCTACTGATATAACATCAGTTCCTGTAGAAATAGTGTCTGAACTAGCTCCTGTCATTGAAGTGAGCCTCCCTCTTGCTTTAATTCAAACATCAGCTCCAGAGATAGCTGTAGAAGTTACAAACATAGCTACTACAAATCTGATGATTGAAACTTCTATCTCAGCAACTACAACTCAGACTGCTCCAATAATACAAGCTTTTACTGCAGAAGCTACTACAGTAGCAACTTCGAGTTTTTCTTTGCCAATGACAACAAGTGTAGCTACTCCAAGCTCGATCAATGATATGAATTTTCTAGCCCAAGTTCATACTGATACCTTCTACACCACCTTGATAACTTTGACAAAAATGATTTTGAGGGGGAGCTATCAGTATAAAGATTTGAAGGCCACAATCACCCCGGTTATTGGAAACGTTGCCATATTCCATAGTACCGAGAAAGCCACAACGTTGCAGGCCATAGTTGAAAGTCTTGAGCAACCTTTACAAGAATATGAAGAAATTTATCATGGCACTATAGAGAGTTTTATTCAAACCGAATATGACACTCTAACTGCTGAACACACAGCTCGAGAATTATCATTTCAAGAAACTCTCCAGGAGTATAATGCTAAAGTTGCACAAGAAACAGCTTTTCTTTATGGAAGCAAACCTCTGTTAGAACAGCACCGAGTCACTTATGAAAAATCACATGTACGGCTTATGGAACAGGAAGACAAAATTCGTGAGGCTGAAGCTGTATTGGCTCGTTTGAAAGAGGAACGAGAACAAATAATTACTGAACGAAATAAATCTTTGGCCCAAGGTTCTGTCTTGGAAGAACAGATTTGTGGTTCGGAAAGTACCCTCAAAATTCTGAACGATGCAAAAGAAGGGTTAGTTATGAGTTTTACGGAGCTTTCTCGTAAATATTCTGAAGAATCAAAGCGCCAAATTGCTTCTCAAAATGCACCCATCATTCGAGAAAGAAGAATAGCAGAACTGAGAAAGATGATCGAGGACATGATCACTCCTCCTTTGTAAAATTTTGTAAAGAATTTCTTTCTTTCTAAACTTTTCTTCCATGCTGATGTAATATGTCAATCATATGAATAACATATTTTGGATTTTTTTTTTTGTGACTCTATCAAAATAATAGAGGTAAGACAATTATCAGAGGTATTATGGACGTGATAAGCCTTCACAAATAAATTGTATCCATCCAAAGATAGCTAATCTTACTCCTTGTAGGGTATACAATACTGTCAGAGGTAAATATGGACGTAACAGATTGGATTAACCCGTAATAGGTAGATAAGTATCTATGGACGTGATGGATAGCAAATTTAACATCAGCTGGTGAGAGAAAATAATTTTAAAAATAGAGAAAACTCTTCTAAACAAAATTTCTTTCAAAACTTTTAAGTCAACCTGCCATAAATAGTTTTTAGAGAAAAGGCCTAGCATTTATTTCGGCAGCTTATTTTCTAATAAATGGATGAATTTGTAATCAATGGATGAACCCGATGAATTTGTAATTAATGGATGAACCCGATGAATTTGTAATTAATGGATGAACCCGTCGGTTTCGAGAAGACAGATTGTTTCAAATTCCAAAACCATCCATTTAACATTCATCCATAAATAACTCTTTACTATAAATAGTTTAGAGTTTTCTTATAAAGCATCATTCTCTCTTTCTTTCTTTCTTTATTCAAAGAAACAAAAATGTCTTCCAAGGACGTGCCACAGAAAACTGAAGCCTCTGAGAAAGCAATTGAGAAGGCGATTGAGACAACCCCCATGGAGCCGCCTCCGCACAAAAAGAAAAAGATGGGCGAAGGATCTTCTGCATTAGAGCCGGACGAAGGATCCTCTACATCAGAGCCACCTAAGGACATCTTTGACTTCTTGATGGGACCTGGGAAAACGCCTGAGGAGGAGGCTAAGAGGATAGCTGCCTGTAAACTCCTGCTAAGTTCAAGCACAGATGACTTCAATTCCTTTGCTGACTACGTCTGTTGGAAGGAAGGACTTGGCCCTCGTCCTAAGCTTGATAGGGATGACAGTGATCTCCCTTAGTATCATGTAATATCGTCTTTGATGAATAAAAAAGGAATTTTATTTATAAACTGTCTGTCCATTCCCCAATAAATCTCTGTACATCTATACATAGTACTTCTTGAGAAATTTGCCATTAATAGGCAACATGAGTAAATCACCATTAGGCTTCGACAATCGATAAGCGCCATTAGAAAACACAGTCTCGATTACATAAGGACCTTCCCATTTAGCTTGGAATTTCCCTTTACTTTTATGAGTCATAACCATAGGTCTTCGGACAGCTAGAACCAACTCGCCAACTTTAAATATTCTTTCTTTGACTTTACGATTAAAAGCCCGAGAAATGCGTGCTTGATATAATTCAATATGTTGTTGCGCCTGAAGACGCTTTTCATCCAAACCTTCAAGTTCTTGAAGCCGCAATCGGTCATTGTTCTCCGAAGTTAGCTCATTGGCAATAGCTATTCTAAGAGATGGGATCTGAATTTCCAAGGGAAGAACAGCTTCACATCCATAAACCAACGAGAATGGCGTAAAACCAGTCAGATTTCGGACCGTTGTACGATATGCCCACAAACATTCTCCAAGTTTCTCATTCCAATCACGTTTATTGGAAGAAACAAACTTTTTGAGAAGTTTGATAATCGTTTTATTAAAAGCCTCAGCTAAACCATTAGCAGCTGGGTTATAAGCTGTAGAAGCCAGATTCTGAATTCGATTCTTTTCACAGAATTTATAAAATGAATGGCTAGCAAATTGTGGCCCATTATCATGGATTATCCTTCGGGGAATCCCAAAACGATAAATCACATGATGTTTAATAAAACTAATAACATTGGAAGTCTTCACCTCAATCAAAGGAATTGCTTCCGCCCATTTAGAAAAGTAATCAGTTATAGCAAGAATGAACCGATGTCCTTTAACAGAAGGGTATATATTAAGACCTCTTAATCTCTCCTCCAAAGGGATACCACCCCATAGATGATCAAGATCATCATAGTCTTCAGATATAATATGCGAGATCATGTTACAAGTAAAAACATTTTTATTTTTCTTGGATTTAGAAGTTTTACTTTCTTTCTCCAAATCAGGTATTAAATCGGGATGTACCCACATGATTTCCCCATTTTTCAAAGTAAGAGGGACTAATCCCTCAACTTGATCTCTGGCTGGTGGAAGATTTACGATCTCCAAAGTAGCTTTAGGGATTGGAATTACTCCATCAGGAATTTGTTGTGGAGGGAAATCTCCAAATTGTATAGAAGTCATGTTCGTTGTGACAGTGTGATCATCATTAGTCAATGAAATGACTTTAGCATTGATCAATTCTTGAATTTTCTTCTTCAAGACATAACATGCTCGAGTGGGATGGTTAATGTATCTATGATAGATACAATACTTGGGATTATCAGTCAAATTGACCTCATCAGGTCGTTTAGGATCTGGGAGCTGGAGTTTGCCACTCTTCATCAGACATTCAAATATACTTGGAATATCGCTTTCATCGAAAGAATATTCTTCTTTTGGTTTCGATGGCTCAACATTAGCTGGTGCAGGTTTGTTTTTGGAAAGGTTTACCACCAGTGTCTCCTTTCCTTTATCTCCTTTTCCACCACCCTTATTGTTATGATTTGGGCCAGCAGATGGCTTCTTTCCTTTATCTTCGGAGGTAAACATAATTCCATTTTCTCGTGCCAATCTGCCGTTATCTTCGGCTGAAGCAGCAGCCATAATAAAAGAAGGCCAATCAGTGAATTGAGTGGGTCCAATAAAGACAGCAATGGTGGGATGCAGGTTCATCTTACATGTATCAATCAACGCTGCATCTGGCATCCCAGGAGGCAATTTTAGAGTCGCTTGTCGAAATCGATCAATAAATGCCCGAGCTTCTTCTTTATCTCTTTGTTTAATTGCTATCAAGGAGGACATGTTCATGTCCATTCCTACTTCGTAAAAGCGAGACAAAAACATTGCTTTGAATTCTTCAAATGATGATATGCAATTATCAGGTAAACTACGATACCAATCATAAGCAATGCCTGTTAGATAACCAATAAAAGCTCTAGTGAGGAGGGCGTCATTTTTTTCTAAATGAATAGTCATCATTTCAAAATGGTTTATGAATTGATTCGGAGAAGTTTTCCCATCAAACAAAACCATGGATGGTGGTTTATATTTGGAAGGAAAGGGAACGTCATTCCAGTGGGGAGGATATGGCTGTTTAATCCCCAATTTTTGGAGATGAGTTTTATGCTTCATACTCTCCAATTCTGCTTTTAATTCTCTTACTTCTTGCAATATACCATTGGATTGGAGAGTAACAGGGAGGATTGGAACTCCCATTTGAGGAAGTGGAGCACTTTCTGGATGAAGAGGTTCAGGAGATGCTGAATCTTGATTAGCAATGGGTTCAGGATTGTTTAGGGGTGTGTCTACCCCCTGTCCATCCTGGTTTGGTGTGACTACTTGAACCGGAGGTGGAACTGTATGCTGAGCTGTTAAAGTTTGCTGCATGTTTTGCATCATAGTCATCAGCTCCTTCATGGTTTGTTCGACTATAATTAGTCTTTGTTCTGTGTTACCGGAAGATTCCGGTTCATCACCTGCAACATAAATTTCTGCCTCTTTTGAACTTACGGATGGACTAGTGTAGAGATTAGAGTCCACACTATCAGTTTCAGAATCAAAATTCTGAGTACCCCCAGCCTCAGAATCTGAAGAGGGCATAATAGATTGACGACTCCTTGATCGAGTATTCTGATAAACACCTTCAAAATTGTCAACGATCCTGTTAAATCTCTGTTGACTTAGAGTCTGAGACGAATTACGTCTCGTTCCTCTTCGTCTAGGTATGTGAGAAGCCATATTAACAGAAGCATATGACAATTCAAAATCACATTCATCATGTTGTTGAGACACATCATAATTTAATCGGTCAAAAACAGACCGCTTTGTATTAGAGCAACAGCAGTGATGATCATCATTAGGGAGAGTCATAGAACATTTCTATCACTACGCTTTTGATTTAACATTTGGCGTAAGTCAACAGTAGGAGAAGGCAGCATCTTCTTCTTCTGATTTGGTGCAGCAAATCTTTGAGCCCCATGAGTATAAAGTGAGTTGCTGATCTCATTGGCGTAAGTGGCTGGATTTTTCTTGGCCTGAATCTGCGTACGCAAGTCAGAAGTTGGCTTTTGTGCACAACGTTTACCATCAACATTGCGCGTAATCCTGAGATTAGGAATTCTGCGTGGTGTTTTGTTTGGAATTTGTGGGTTAAAAACCGAAGTTTTGCCCACAAAACGAAAGGAATTGTCTACGCTGTTTTCAACAGGAGACTGTTTGTTACGCTGTGTGCGTAGAGATGAGTCTACCTTGCCATATGCAGGAGACTTTCCCTTACGCGCAAGACGTAAAGTATTGATGTCTGCCACGTCAATGACGGGAGACGTACCCTTACGCAAGACAGGAGTATCTGCCACATCGCAGACGGGAGATTTTCCTTTATGCGCAGGGTGAGTTGCCACAGTGTCTACCACGCCAAAGGCGGGAGACTGACCTCTACGAACAGAGTTAGAGCCTGCCATTGAGACTGCCACACCACTGGCGGGAGTCTCAGCAACAGGAGTGGGAAGAATCCCATCAGATTGTGAAGAAGGTACGTCAGATTTAGGCATCCAGACCTTTCGTACCTTACGCGACTTCAACACTTTGGATTGGCGATTGCCACCCCCAGCATGAAGCATCTCCTCATAGGCAGTCTGGTCGAAAGAAACGACCAGAGTCTTCTTCGTCGATCCGATCGACGCATCGTCGTGTTGAGCAATTACTTTCTCATCAGAGGAGAAAGTCGTCCCCAGCAGAGTCGCCATTTTGTTTTACTTAACAAAAAGCCTTTACAACTTCAAGAAAAGAAAACGAGAAAAAGTACAAAAGTACAAATTTGATTCTGGGAATGTATTGCTATGGAAGTCTGATTCACAAATGATCACTTTGTTCCTTGGACCACACAACGATGTTGAAGAAACTTGCTGTCTTGAGGAAGAAGGAAGAACAACTGAAGAACGGAGACCTTAGAAAGGTATCGACAAAGTTGGCACTGATGGCACAAGTCGAATGCTTTCCTGCTCTACTTCACTTTGTTCTTGAGAAGAAGAAGTAAAGAGAACACTCGGGAATTATAACAATTCTTTTGATTCTCTCCGTCCGATTCTGTCCTTTTTGCTGTCAAAATTGTTGCCTATTTATAGGTTTAAGTCTTCCGAGAAATAAGCAGCAAAATAAGGCTATTACGCATATTACGCATGCAACTGCCATACACGATCTCATTTAGAGCTTTACGCAAGTGCCATGTGTCCCACATACTGCTAACTGCTCGGCTCAACACAATGCAAGTATTTTGGAAGCTTTACGCAGACAATGCCACGTAGCCCACATATATACAACTGCTCAGCACGATCATATTCAGAGTCTTACGCAGACGCCATGTGTCCCACGTACTGTAAAAACATAATCTCGTACACATGTATCCTGCCACGTACCCTATAATTATGGTAATTTACGTACAGAAGAAAAAATGATTAAACTCAATTAATGCTCCCCTGCGTATAGTGGCTAATCAGCCTTGGGTATTAAAATAAACCAAATAAACTAATACGCGTATACTTAAGAGTGGCTAATATAGCCTTAAGCATTTAATTAGCTTAAATAGACTCTTGCGTATAGGGAAAATAATTGAGCGTAATACTTCTCCTCTGTTAGTACACTAACCAATGAATATTGAGTTACGTGAGATGTCTTTTCGTGAACAGTGAAAACCATCATTATAGCCGTCTGCGTATAGCATCTCCTTGATTCCAATATGTCTCTCCGTCTTTTGTGCCATTAAATGTCAGAGAAAAAGAATAATGGCTGTCAGATCCCATATCTCTGCATTAAATGTAGAGATGACAGCCTGTCCCTACTGCGTAGAAAGAATAGGACAGGTGGCATCTGCGTACAACCCCTGAGCAACCATTGCGCGCGTAGAGTAAAATAGGACAGCTGGCGTCTGCGTACAACCCCTGAGAAACCAGTGCGCGCGTACAAACCGATTTAGCTTTATAAACTATGTTGACTCAGTTTGACCTGCGTACAACATATTTTGGCTTGGCTTTTGCGTAGAAATAGCTAATTTATTTTTAGCTTCTACACCTTGCTGAATTATCTCAATATCGAGCTTCTCCAGATCTTTCCGTAAATGTCGATCCATCATCATATACCATGCCATCGGATACCTGCTCAGCGTATCTGCTACAATATTTGCCTTTCCGGGGTGATACTGCAAATCGATGTCGAAGTCCTTCATCAACTCCAACCATCTTCTCTTTCTCATGTTCAGCTCCTTCTGTGTGAACACATACTTCAAGCTCTTGTGGTCTGTAAAGATTTCCACTCGCTCTCCGTATAAGTAGTGTTTCTACATCTTGAGTACAAAGATCATCGTAGCTAACTCCAGGTCGTGAGTATGATAGTTTTGTTTATGAGTCCATAATTGCCTAGAAGCGTAGGCAATCACTTTCCTATGCTGCTGCAAAACACATCCTAGCCTCTTTCCCGAAGCGTCACTGTAAATGGTAAAACCTCCAGATCTTGAAGGTAATGTCAAAACTGGTGCAGTCGTCAATCTTCTCTTTAGCTCATCAAATGCTGCCTGGCAGTCCTCTGACCAGATGTACTCTGCGTCCTTCTGTGTCAGCTTCGTCATAGGTTCAGCTATTCTAGCAAAGTCCTGGACAAACTTTCTATAATAGCCTGCTAATCCCAAAAAACTCCTGATCTCTGAAACTGATGTCGGAGCCTTCCATGTCTCGATGACAGCAATATTCCTGGGGTCCACTGAGATCTCTTCTCCAGTGACCACATGACCGAGAAACCCCACTCGATCGAGAAAGAACTCACACTTCGACAATTTAGCATACAACCTCTCATTCCTAAGAATCCCCAGAACTGTCCGTAAGTATTCTTCGTGC